>WEIS01042427.1:391-13176 GCA_013389965.1 Todus mexicanus
AAGAAATACATAAGTTACATTAGCCTTCTTGTTGCCAGGCAAATCTAATCTTTGGTGGCTACTGTAAACTACATTAGCATTATTGATTGATAATTAATTACAAAAACAAACTCCTAAATAACGTGTAATGTAAGCATCTCAAATGGTTAAGTATACTCATTAATTGAACATTAGCTACTGTATCACATGTATGCTTACACTGCAGGAACTATTTAATCAGTAACTTATTTATCAATGTCTCTAAAAGATAAATTTTATTACAATATGCCTTTGAGACATGCAGTAGAAGGTTTATTTTGATATGACTCATTCTATGATTGTATCAAAATAAAGTACTGCATCCCTCCACAATTAAAGCCTGGTGAGACGTATCTCCATTACCATTTCCTCCAGAGACAGGCCTCACATTCAGTGCATCTATTCCCATCTCAGTCATCACAAGCATGAATCACAGACTGTGTGAAAATTACAAGAAAATACAAGTGCATTATCTTCTGAAGTATATTCTTATGAAGTACCTTCTTATGTTCTTGCTTCTTAGAAAATACAGAACTTTGGTATAGGGTAAGAATTTTCCCTTGACCATATGACATTACTATTGTACAAGAGTTTTAGATAGATATGCGTATGAAAGTAATGATTTCAGCTCTGAAGCCTCCAACACAAGATGTTCATGGATCTGTTGGAGGAGGTCCAGAGGAGGGCTATGAAGATGAGGAGAGGGCTGGAACACCCTTCCTACAAGCACAGGCTGAGGGAATTGGGGTTGTTCAGCCTGGAGAAGGCTCCAAGGAGACCTTATTGCAGCTTTCCAACATCTGAAGGGGGCCTACAGGAAAGCTACAGAGGGACTTTTACAAAGGCCAGTAGTGACAGGACGACAGGTAACAGTTTGAAACTGGAAGAGGGTAGATTTGCATTGGAAGAAGGAAGGAAATTCTTCACTCTGAGGGTGGTGAGACACTGGAACAGGTAGTCCAGGGAAGTTGTGTATGCTCCATCACTGGTTGCATTCAAACCCAGGTTGGATGGGGTCATGAGCAACCTGGTCTAGTAGGATGCGTTCCTGCCATGGCAGGGAGCTTGGAACTAGATCATCTTTAAGGTCCCTTACAAACCAAACCATTCTATGATTCTATGATATTTGTTAAGCAACTGACGATATAATGACATCCTTGCAAGTTTTTGTGATTCAAAGCCATTTTTTTTCTAAGAGAGATGAGATGTCTGGCATTGATCCAAATTGTTTTGAAGTAAATAGAAAAATTCCTTTTAACTTCAGTAGGCTGAATCAGACTCTTGTAAAACAAGGACAAAAAGAAAGGAAACAGGGTAACTTTTCAGATGCTTAGTTTGAGTGCCAGTACAAAAAATGTACAGCATAAAAGACATTTCCAGATATGTATGAGCAAGCTGTAAGTATAATATCTGAAACCATGAACAGACCAACAATACCATTGTGCAAGTTTTGCAGTAAGATACAGAGTTAGATATTTCTGAGACACTTGGTTTTAATATTCACCTTAAGAAATCATCCTAAAAATAATTGTAATGTTTTTTTACAATTACATCGTCTGTAAAATTTTTTTCTTCCATTGTTTATTATGCAGATTAGGGCATCACCTAATTGCTAGTCTTTGTTTTCTTCCTTTTATTTTCCTTTTTAAAGCCTTTTTTTATCAATCAATAAGTTTGGTTTCCACAAGAAAATACAAGCCTATGATAGAATGCAATGAGTCATTATCCTTCCTCTACTGATTTTATGGAGAACCTGAAAAACTAGATGAGGCTAGAATATTAATATTTAAATACTTAACGTCAGATAACAAGCCCACTGTAGATACCTTGGTGAACAGGTATTGGTTTGTATAGCTTAATAATATAAATATCGCTGATAATTACTGAGACAACTCTGTTACTCATGCGTGTGGCTTGTCTGCAAAACAGAAAGTTCTGTCATATATTCCTTCTGTGTCTGATCTTTCTTTACAGATATGTTATCATCCACCCGCTGCCTAGTAACATCTTTAAAACTTCATGTCATTTTGCGTTTTGTGATTTCTCTGTACTCACTATTCTTATTTCACCTATACACAAAAGCCTATCTAGTTTCAAACCCATGTTTCTGATTTATCATTTTCCTTTATTGCTAAGCATAGGAGAATGTATTAGCTCTGTGTAATATTCTGACAATTTCATGCATTTTTTTAACTATATGTTAGAAGATATGTATTCTTGAAGTTGAGTATATTGTATCAGTTAAATTGTATCAGTTAATTGTATCAGTTAAATCCGTGTATGATTCTTGAATTGACAAGAAAGCATAATCCTAAAGATACTCTTAATGTGATAAGCTTATTTAGTTTTTACTTTTAGCAATGATTAGTTTACAATTGTAGGATTTTGAGATTCAGTAAAGGCAAAGCCCACAGTTCCACTTTCAAAAATCATTTAAGGCATTAGAACTGCAAAGATTTTATGATGAATTTCAGAACGGAATTGTTATGACTGTTATAATGAGACACTGGCTGACACTGAGAGCAGAGTAACAGAACATCTGAGTGCTGCCTATGTCTCATTCTAGAGTATAATTTCTTACAATAGTGGATTTATTTTATTGTACAACACTATGATCACACGGTTATTTAAATGAAATTAACTGCAAACTTACATGCTAGGTAAATTACTGCCCACTTTTAAAAGGAAACAAATTTAAGTTATGATTCCAGACAGATTATGGTTTCAAAATAAACAGAGTAAAATATCTGAGAATCATATTCGCTCCAGAGGCACAATCTCTGTGTGTGCTAAGAGGCTAGGGCAAAAGGAAAATCCAGTAACTCCATTTTATGTCCTGAATCACAATGAAGCACAGTCAATGCTGGCATTCAGACAGATATTCATGAGACAGTGTTTTTCTGGTCCCAGCAGCAAACCACCAGTATCCTGGAGGGGGGTGGGTATAACATGACACTACATGACATTCTGTATATATTTCAGAAGGTTTTGTTTACTTCAACATATTTCATTTTGAATTGGGTTCTGGTGACTGGTATGAGATTAAGTGCCTTTTCCCCATACAGTCCATGACAGATCCTCCCATGCTTTAGTTTGATATTTCTGCATGAATCAGAATCAGAGAGGTTGGCTCAAAATAACTTTGTTGATATGATGGAAAAGCACAATGTAGTCAATCATGATAAAGAAATATGTACACACTTTGTAACAAAGCACTGAAGCTTAATGAATGGTAGTCTTGTTTTGCTAACAAGAACCATGTGATGAATTTTATTCCCATTAGCTAGCACTTTTTTTAATTGTCGGTAGCTCGGCTCAGCACAGTACAACTACCAGCTTTCCTTTCTTTTTGATGTACTCATGAATTCTCAATCCTTGTATGCTAGTTAGTTGTTCAGAGCCAAGGGAACGCCTTTTCTCTTGATTAAACTAGTTTTAAAAGAATTTTGACTTGCTTAATTACCTTCTCTAGAACTGCTAATAACCACACATCCTCCACTGTGAACCATGTAATTATTGTGACATTAATTCTCTCCCTGGGATACTTTATTCTTGATGTGATCATTTCTCTTTTTCAATAGCTGGCTGGTGATTTTACTACTACAGAGTAATGGGCACCATAAGACATGTCTGACTATTACTCAGGATATTCAGTGTTCTTCCATATGACGTAAAGATTGTATCCATAAGTAGTAACAGCATGCTAGTAACTTCTGATAAAGCATTAAAATAATAATAAAAAAATAATAAAAATCAGCAAAGCTTTTGAAATTATTGTGTAACTCTTCATGCATCCCTGTATCAGCTTATCACTCTATCACATCCATAACTCAACAAGTTTGCAAAATGAGGACAGAATGATGAAAGAAAATATTATTAATTTTATTTTAACAGCCAGTAATATTACAGATTTCTTAAAGAACACACAGCCCTTCTACTTCAAGCCATGTTGTGCCTCCCAGTCTAAGAAGACCAGTGTAGCTTAGTTCATCAATTTGAAAATTCCTGAAATGTAACAGTAAAAGGTAGTAAACAGTAAAATCAGTGGGGACAGGCAAATTTCTGCTGTCCTGGTTTGAATTAGAACATTTTTACAGTCAAACTATGTATGTGCCATACTGACTTAAATATCTGCATGGCACCTGTGAAGCTACTTTTTGGTACATCGTGATCATGGGCATGAGGCTTTTGTTTTCATCTAAGCTTCCATAGGTATTATTGCTTGATTTCTCAATCTGATTTATATTTCAGCAGATAGCCTTAAAAATAGAGACAAGATGCAAAAAAGTCCTCGAATGAGTAAGACAGAGCTACCATCAGTCATCTCCCATGATAAATTAATTTACTGATTAATTTAGATGATAAGTAACGATTCCTTAAAAATGTTAGTGTCACTAGCTGTTTCACATAAGAGAGCTAGATATTATCAATGCTCTGAGGGCACTACCAGCCCTTGCTGGCCTTGCCCAGCCTCCCCAGAGAACTTCTCTCAAACTTGCACATGCACTCAGGAGCCCCATTTCAGCTCAAACTGAGGCTCTCAGTTCTCTGCTCCATAGGACTGCTGGTCATCACCCCTGTACCCAGAATGGACCTCAGATACATGCTTGTAACCATCTGTCCATCCCCATTTCTGTCCTCTTCTCATGCTGCCGGATGGATTCTGACATGAGCTTGTTACTTGCCTGCTGCTAATAGACCCCAATACGGCACCTGGCTCTGCCCACCATGGTAGGATCCTGAGCGATGGTGCCTGTTGGTGAGAGAAGCACCAGGCCTAGCATCACCCTCGGCTCACAGCTCCCAGTCTCTTCAGGGAGCAGTTGGCCCTTGCTGAACCCTGACACACATGTGAACAAATGTACTCTGAGTGACATCACACGTCAGTAGCTCCAGGGTGCAAATTTTACTTGTAAATATTTTTTGAAAGTGCTTCATACCCTTCTAGTGTGACAGACAGCTCTTTCCTTTACTGAAGATTTCATGTTAGACTTTGTGATCCTTAATCTCCAGAGATCGTTATTTCAATAAGCATCATTATTCATTTAATATTTTATAATCTCAAATTTGTAGATACAGTACAAGTCATGCAATAGTTTTTCCATAAATGACCACAACAAATCTGAATTTACTTCAGTAGTAACTACCACTACTTCCACACTACATAGAATCAGATTTTGTTCTTTTTTATTGCTAAGGCTTGTTATACAAATTTATATTGCCTGCAACTGGCTTGTTAAAATCTAATTTACAGTTTCTGCCTCAAGAGGATAAGAAATGGTGCCTGTGTGTTCCATTGTATATCCCTGAGAAACAATTCACTTTTGAACTCTGAATTTTTTCATGGCAAATTGGTTGTGTGATAGAAAAATAAACAATTTTTTTTCATAAAATGCTGTAGGGGAAAAAAAAAAATCCTAATTTCTTTCTAGACAAATAAACTATAATGGAACCAGTATCTCTAATAGAAATTGCTATTTTGTACTTTACGTAGGAATAAATGGATTTTTTTTCCTACCTTTAACCACTCACTTGTTATCAAATCCATGTCATGAACATCCATTTCTGTTAAATAATTTCTGATAATTGCTTTAATACAAAATATAATTTTGATATAGCAATGCAATGGGTTGAAGGAGGGAGGAGACATACAAGCAAAATTCCTACTCCAAATTGAAGATATACATACTTTCCTTTAATCTTTCCATTCTCTATTCGAAATACATTTTCATTACCTAAATTGCTGTAAAAGGATTTTTTTTTCTTTTCTTTCAGCATGAAGTAATGACATACTTCTTCACCTACAGTCTCTACTGTTGAATACCCTTCCCTGAAGATTGTTTGCAAAAACACAGAATACATTGTACCAACTTCCCAATTGCCTTCTGCCATTCCAGAAAAGTTCTGCTGACCCTTCACCACTAGTTTATCACTAGTTTTTTAATTTAAAGAAGGATGCACTTTTATTTTTATATTTTCTCAGATGTAGTATTGTGGTGGGTTAATCTTGGCTAAGTGCCAGGTACCCACCAAGTTCCTCTATCACTCCTCACCCACCCAGTACACACACCTCCCTTAACACAGCAAAGGGGGATACGATAAAGGCAGTTTAAGCAAGATATATATATTAATCTCTACTTCCCATAGCAGGCAATGTTCTGCCTCTCCCAGGAAGCAGGGCTCTGACACGCGTAACGGTTGCTTGGGGGACAAATGTCTTCTGACACAAATGCCCCCCCTCCTCCCCTTCTCCTCAGGCTTTTATACCTGAGCTGACGTCAGATGCTATGCAATAGCTCTTTGGACAGTTTGGGTCAGCTGTCCTGACTGTGTCCCCTCCCAAGATCTTGTCCACCCCATCCCCTTGGTGCTGTGCCGGTGTCTTATCAAGTTATGCGGACACTAACTCCTGCCCAGCCAAATCCAGTACAAGTATTTTCACAACCTTGCCCACTTCTAAGGCTGACAGTCAAAAGTATCCAAACTGATTAAAATTCAGGTAGCACAGCACTACCTACCATGACAGGGGAGGTTGCCTAAGGATCTGAAGAAGAAATGTAAAAGTTGGGCTTTGAGAATCTTGGAACAGCAAACTTCAAAGATAGAATCATAGAATAAAATCATAGAATAATTAAGGCTGGTAAAGACCACTGAGATCATCGAGTCCAGACTATGACCTAACACCACCACATCAGCTAAACCATGCCACTAAGTGCGGTATCCAGTCTTTTCTTAAACACCTCCAGGGACGGTGACTCCACCACCTCCCTGGCCAATCCATTCCAGTGTTTTATAACCCTTTCTGTGAGGAAGCGCTTCCGAACATCTAACCTGAACCTCCCCTGGCAGAGCTTCAGGCCATGCCAGATGAGTTAGTTGTTTGGTTACTTGCACTATTAAGTTTTATGTCTTCTTAAAATATAAATTAAATAACTGTCTAAAGAGCAACAACTTCCTTGGAGAAAGTTTGGTAGCCAACTGTGACTGTCTTTGTTTTAGTTACAGTTCAGAATCTAAGCCAAAAACAAAAGAATCACATAATTCCAGAGAAAAAAGCAGGTCAAAGCTAGAGACCTAAGGCCCAAGGCAAACACCATGCAAAAGCCATCAGAGATAGGCTGTCCCTAAGTATGGAATAGAATTAAAATCAGTTTGGGTTTGGCATTAAGGCAATTACTTCTTGTCACTGACATGCATGATTACTACTACACTGTACCACAAGAAGGTGGTATACATGGGCTTAATAATTACTGGACATCTGGTTTTGTTTTATCCCTTTCTATTGCTGTTGAATGTCAATTCAATTTTATTCCTTCAGAATAAGCTAATAAATCAGCAAGACTCTCCAACAAGTGTGAGAAAGTGTTTGCTTAGCAAAAACAAGGAGTAAAAAAGAAAAGTCTAGTTGGAGATTCATAGAATGTTAGGGGTTGGGAGGGACCTCAAGAGATCATCTAATCCAAACCCCTTGCCGAAGCAGGATCACCTAAGGCAGGCCACACAGGAATGCATGCAGGTCGATTTTGAAAGTCTCCAGAGAAGGAGACTCCACAACCAATCTGGGCAACCTGCTCCAGTGCTCTGTCACTCTCACAGGGAAGAGGTTCCTCCTCACGATGAGGTGGAACTTCATATGTTCAAGCTTACATCCATTATTCCTTGTCTTATTGCTGTACACCACAGAAAAGAGACTGGTCCTCTCCTCCCAACACCCACCTTCAGATATTTATGGACATTGGTAAGATCCCCTCTCAGCCTTCTCTTCTTGAGACTAAACAGCCCCAGTTCTCTCAGCCTGTTGTCACAGGACAGATGCTCAAGTCCCTTACTCATCCTCATAGCTCTTTGTTTAACTCTCTCCAGTAGATCTCTGTCTCTCTAGAACTGGGGAGCCCAAAACTGGACACAGTATTCCAGGTGTGATCTCACCAGGGCAGAGTAGAGGGGGAGGAGAACCTCCCTAGACCTGCTGGACAGAGTTTTCTTAAGGCACCCCAGGATCCCATTTGCCCTCTTGGCCACAAAGGCACACTGCTGTTCCATAACTTACTGTCCACCAGGACTGCAAGGTCTTTCTCCATGGAGCTGTTTTCCAGCAGTACAACCCCTAATTTGTACTGGTGCCTGGTGTTGTTTCTCCCCAGATGCAGGACTCTACACTTGTCCTGGCTGAACTTCATGAGGTTAGATCAGTGACAAGTGGAGTACCAAGGATCAATATTGGGTTCAGTCCTGTTTAACATCTTAATTAATCTTCTGGATGATGGGGCAGAGTGCACCCTCAGCAAGTTTGCAGATGACACCAAAATGAGAGGAGTGGCTGATACACCGAAGGTTGTTCTAATATCCAGAAGGATCTTGAGAGGCTAAAGAAACAGGCCAGCAGGAACCAAAAAATGAGAACTGCAATTCCTGCAGCTGGGGAGGTACAGTATCATGCACTGACATATGCTGCGGGCTAATGAGGTTGGCAAAAGAGGACCTGGGGGTCCCAGTGGGCATCGGGTTGAACAAGAACCAGCAATGTGTCCTTCCTCCAAAGTAGACGACTAATATCCTGGGCTACATTAGGCAAAGTATTGCCTGCAGGTCAAGGGAGGTAATCCCTCACCTTTATTCAGCGGTGGTGAGGCCACACCTGCAGTCCTACATCCAGTTTGGGACTCCTCACTACAAGAAACACACAGGCATATCAGAGAGAGTTCAACAAAGTGCCACAGGAATGGTGAAGGGACTGGAGCACCTCACAGATGGGAAAAGGCTGACAGAGCTGGGATTGTTTAGCTTGGAGAAGGCTCAGGGAGATCCTACCAGTGTATACGAATATCTGAAGAGAGGTTGCAAAGAGGACAGAACCAGGATCTTTTCAGCAGTGCCCAGTGACAGGATAAGAGGCAACTCTGTAAAAACACCTTTCTATTTTTTATTTTTCTTTACTTTTTAATGTAACTTGTTCTATGAAGTCTTGGGAAGACAAAAATCTCACAACCTGTACAACTGTAGCTAGCACACCAATGACTGGCTGCAGCAAGAGTGCTGTTTTTTTCATGCTGAGTTTTATATAGGTTTGGAGTCAGGAAGGGAGGTCAACCTCATTATCTCTACAAAAACATTTATAGGTTTGGAGTGGGATGCATCAGTCAAATCAAATTAGATAGCTACATAGAAACCTTCAGCAACTCTTGCAGAAAGTGATTTCTACTACAGGTTTGCTAAGGTGTGCCATTAGAGAAGGAAGGCTGGTGAATCAGTTAAACAGTTTTCTTACTATCAGTTATGTATGTTTGCAAACAGGTAAGTTGATATTGTCATATAGTGGTTAATATTCAGTATCAGTTGATACTCAGTTTATCAGTTGATAATATAGATCACTGAGTTGAACCTACTTTCTGATGGACATAAAATGAAGTGCCTTTCTTGAAACACACAAAGTCCTTCGAATAAATGAATTTAAATAGTTTACTTAGCTGAAAGGTACTGATAAACCTGTAGCTGTTGTCAAATCAACTACAGTTAGTGGGAATTCTAAGGCTTTTTATTTGTGCTTTATTATCATCATCATTATTATTGTTATTCCTTAGCCTTTTGACCAAAATGCTACAGTTACATGAAACCCGACTGCTTACAACCAATCGTTCCTTACACAGTGCTCACTTACTGATTCCTTTCTCATCTCTTAAATAAATGCATGATTACAATAATTTGATCAGAAAAAACCCACAAAAGTTATCATTAGAAACTACCACAAAACTCAGCCAATGAAATTAAAGCAATACTACATTTTAGTTTAAGAGAATATTATAAAGAAGATTTCCTTAAGAAGATTGGACCAGATAAATCTGCTTAAATCTTCAGTGTGTTATAGGAAGATGATTTTTAACTGAAAATGCTTCAGGTATAGCAATTTAAATATTGCATCTGTACCTCTTTGTTGAGGCTTTTAAATGGATGTTTCATCTGTATCTGTTTTTTAAGGTTTTTAAATGGAAGATCTTCCTTCAGTCGCATAGTTTTTCACGCTAAACATAATTTAAAAAGAACAGCTGACCTTCCAAACTAAATTAGAAAGAGCCTAGCCTTGGTAATAACTAGAAGCATACACATCACAGAAGGATTTGTCCTTCCTGTTTCTTAATAATGTAGAAAATATATGAAACCTAAATAAAATGTGCTTTTGGACCGCTTTGCTACATGGTAGGATTATGGGGTTTTATTTAGTCAGCCCTTCTATCAGCCCGTATTTATGTTACGCTTCAATGCCCTCTATGATACCATCCTCTAAAAATGTTCTTCGTTTACGCATTTTCTTTTGGTCTCTTTTTATCAAGCAACAAGACAGCAATTGAGATGTATCATTATGCTGCAACTATGATTAAAAAAATGTGAATAGTGCCTAAACATTAGACTAGCCATCAGTCTGTCAGCTCTTGCCAAGAATGGTCCACCAGTTTTATTATCTAGACACTACTTCTATGGGCTGCAGTAGATGAGGGGGTGAAAGGTATCTCTTTCCTCATATGTGAGTATAAAAACCTCAGTATCCCAGCAGGTGAATTGGAGCAGGTGAAAAAGTAGTGCCAATGGAAACATTTCTTTCTGAGCATCCCCCCAATTTAGAACTGTCCTTAATCTGAGTTAGAACGGAACTAAGTCTCCTCACTGATTTTACTTTTCAGCTAACTCTCTTCTGAGAGACTGCACTTTCTAAAGTTAATAGCAGATCTTTGTAGACAGTGTCTGCTTCTAGCACTGGTAACGCTCGATGTTTAGTTACTACAAAGAATTCGTGTGCAGAAAGGCTGTTGTTTATACTTGCTCCTGTGGAGACCAAGCTCAGTGCTAAATCTTGTATACCATGGTGGGGGTGCAGAAAGTAAAAGGCCACACCAGCACGGAGGACCAGATAGGACAGTTGACCCTAAACTGACCATTGAGGTATTACATCCCATTATGTCATATAAAGTATAAACCTGAGGGATCACAAGGGTCAAGCTCTCTTCTTCAAAGGCTGACATCTAAGAAGAACTCTGTCCATTCTGCGTTCAATCCCAATCCATGAGCTCCTGAATCCAGTACCAGAATCCAGCTTCTGAACATGGTTCCAATCTGCTGCTGAGCTCAGTCTGGAACTTGTCGAGGTCCTGCCCCACAGTGTCAGTGGTGACAGTGGCATAATTGGCATCAGACAGGTTGGGTTCTATATCGGTTTTGTGTATATATCTACATATTTCATTTTGTTATTATTTTCACTAAAGCTGTTTTAGTTTTCTTTACAATCCATAAGTCTCTATCCCATAGTCCCTTTCTCCTCCGCTTTGAATCATAACATCCATCCTGGGTTTGGATAGGACAGGGTTAACGTTCAGGAGAAGCATGCACCTGTGTTTGTGTGATACTGGACATCATACTAAGCTCATCAGAGTGCAGGCGGACTGGGCAAAGAGCAGGATGCCTCTTTCCCTCGTTTCTCGGTTCTCTAGCTCTTGCTGCTCTGTGTGTACCCTTTCATTGTTGTTGTTGTTAGTTATCCTGTTCTGCTGTTGTATTAAAATGCCCTGATCTCAACCCTTGTGGGTTTTGCACTTTTCTGCGCCTTCTCCCCCTCTTCATAAGGGGGGCTAGGTTGAGGGAGGAGGGGAAATCAGCAAGCACTTCATGGGTTTGGCCTCTGGAGCTAAACCACCCTGGGACTAAACCATGGCAGAATCACAGAATCATCAAGAATCATCAAGTCCAGACTTTAACCCAGCACTGCCAGATCACTGCTAAACCACATCCTTAAGTACCACATCCACACATCTTTTAAATACCTGCAGGGATTGTAACTCCACCACCTCCCTAGGCAGCCTGTTTCAGTGCTTTACAATCCCTTCTGTGAAGAATTTTTTTCCTGATATCCAACCTAAACCTCACCTGGTATAACTTCAGGCTGTTTCCTCTTTTCCTATTGTTTACTACTTGTGAAAACTGACCAGCCCCCACCTCACTACAACCTCCTTTCAGGTAACTGTAGAGTATGAGAAGGTTTCTCTTAGTTTCCTTTTCTCCAGGTTAAAAAACCCCACGTCACTGCTCCAGCTACTCCTCATAAGATTTGTGCTCCAGGTCTTTCACCAGCCTCTCTGCCCTTCTCTGGACACACTCCAGCACCTCAATGTCCTTCTTGTATTGAGGCGCCCAAAATTGAACACAGAATTCAAGGTGTTGCCTCACTAGTGCCAAGTACAGGGGCACAGTCACTTCAAGTCCTCCTGGCTACGCTCTTCCTGATACAGGCCATGATGCTGTTGGTCTTATTGGCCACCTGGGCACGTTGCTGGCTCAAACTTACTAAGAGTGCTCTCAATCTGCTCACCAAGATCACTGACAAAAGATATTAAACAGGAGTAGCCCCAGCACTGAGCCCTGGGGAACACAGTTTGTGACCAGCTGCAAACTGGATTTAACTCCATTCACCACCACTCTCTGGACCCAGACATCCAGCCAGTGTTTGATCCAGCAGAGTGTGCACCCATACAGCCCTGGGGCAGCCAGTTTGTTCATGAGGGTGCTGTGGGGAACAATATCAAAGAATTTATTGAAGTCCAGGTAAACAACATCCACAGCTTCTCCCTCATCCACCAAGAGGGTCATGTGGTCCTAGAAGGAGATAAGATTTGTTAAGCAGGACCTGTGCTTTATGAATCAGTGCTGACTGGGCCTTGATCACCTCGTTGTCCTGCAAATGGTGTATGATCTGCTTCAGATCCTTCAACCAATTGCCCCAG
>WEIS01042430.1:280-21333 GCA_013389965.1 Todus mexicanus
GTTCATTGCTTCGTGACAAATACCGTGATTTCTTGATACGCATTTTCCTTAAGCTCTTAATCCAGAAGATGTCTTTCTCCTCTCTGCACTGTTCTGGGTACCTTTTATTTGTGGGCAGTTTCCTGTTTGTTTGTGGGGTTATGTTTTTTAGAAGTGTAACAACAATACTTCTAACAGGTACCATTAGGCTCTCCGAGCTTAAAACGCTGGCCCAGAATTCCAAGAACGTCAGAGTCAATGTGAATTTGCCAGACCACATAATCACCCAGCGAGAAAGAGAGGAAGAGGAGGAGGAGATGGGGAACTACGATCATATGCCAGAGCAGATGGATGTCCAGATAGATCAAAAGGAGACCAGTGCAAGTGAAACTAGACACCGCAAACGAAAAATTGTCAAAGCACCCGAAATGACTCTGGCAACAACAAAAGAGGTACCAGAAGAGAAGGGCCGAGGAAGACGCCAGAAAGATTTTGATAACACCGAGCAAGAGGAAGAGAGTGATGATGAGAGCAGAAAAAGAGAGAAAAGCCGTGCCCCAGAAGAACTGTGGACTCAAAATCAGCAGAAACTTCTTGAAATGGCCTTGCAGCAGTATCCAAAGGGAACATCGGATCGCTGGGATAAAATAGCAAAATGCGTTCCTGGAAAAAGCAAGGTATGATTAGTTTTGTTTGAACTAAGGCATAAATTGAGACATTTTCTACCAACTTACGATTGCCTTAAGAACTGAGGGTCCATGCAAAAAGGTGAGGTCTTTACTTAGCCTATCAGACCAGACATAATTGACCTAAAGAGCATTGCTGTCATACGTTTTCTTTTTATTTAAAATACATTTTCATTTAATTCAGTTTGTTTCATCTATTACAGAAGATGTTGAAATACCTCCTGTTTCATTTGAAACACCTACCTCTCCTCTGCTTTTCAGATCTTCAGTTGCAGGACAAGCTAGATTTTAAAACAAATTTTGATTCAAAGTTAGTAACCAAATGTTGGTGAGCTGCTTTGCTTATGCTTTTACAGTACCTCTCTCAACCTATCTCAATGAACAAACAAAATAAGTAATCCATCTGCGAGTGTTACGTGCTCAATAATCTATCTAATTTTCCTTTTGTAAGTATAATCTCTTAAAAATAGCGTTTGTTGTCATTGATATAGTTGGTCTGTGCTTGATTTTGCAATAGTTATGATAGCTTAGTTTGCTTGCTTCAGTCATCGTAGCTGCCGAAAATCCATTTCATTTGTGCCAAAACCAGCGTGAGAGAGCAGGAGATGTAGGTGCGGGATTTGACTTTCTCTGGCTCTGAAGCTGTTCAACAGCCTCTGGTGTCAGGTGCTACATTAGTGACCGTAAAGGCTCGTCTAAGCCTACCTGCAGCATAGCTCACACCAGAGTGACTGTTCTCAAATAGATATTACAGTACAACGAGTCAATAATTGCTTTTACAGTCATTGTCAAGAAGTACCGGGCAACTGTTTTCTTGAGTTTGTGTGCTCCTCGAAGAGAGAAATCCATTAAGGAACAGAAATTGCACATTCATTTTTCTAATCTGCTCCTCACTAGCCATAGATTCTCCTGAAATTCAGTGTGCAACTTAAACAAAAAACCACACAACTTCCAGAACCGAGCTCTTCTTCTAGAATGAGGTAGCATGTGTAGAGTTAAAGCAATACTAAAATACCAAACTGTAATTAACACTTCTGTTTTTTCCTTTTAGGAGGAGTGTATAGCAAGATACAAGTTGCTTGTTGAACTGGTACAAAAGAAAAAAATGGCTAAAAGCTGAATGTTCTGAGCAGAAGACATGTAACTCATCTTTGCCAGAATGGGGTTTTAAATCTTACATGCAGGAAACTGCATTTTTGTACCTCAATATTTCTATATGTCATGTGCCTTAGTAAAAGAAAATACTAATAAATCTTATACCATCTTACCCGCTTTGTGTGTTGAAGAATGAAGGTGTGTTTTTGTGCTGGAGAGCTGCTTATGCAGATGTGTGATAACAATGTCTTTAAAAATTAGTGGACTTTCAAGAAAGCCCTCACTGATAATCGCATACTGGAACTGGTAGGTTTACAGCCGATGAATATATAGAATATAAAAAAATATAGTTGTTTTGAAATAGAGAATTGACCTGAAACTCTTAAGCAAGCATGAGAGTAATGGAACTCTGCACTCAGAATGTATTTTTCTTTCTTGCAGCTATAAACCCAAGATCAGATATGTGTAAGCATGGCTGCCGCTACATGAAATTTCTCGTTACCCTAGCAGTGTTTTGAAATCAGGAGCATTTCTAATCTTAACTTCCACGTACACCTATGTGCACCTGCCACAAATAAAGCCTTTCTTACCAGCCCTGCAGACTAGTACACAGTGACACCTGATACAGCTGATACGCTGATAAAGTTGAAATAGGTAAGAACATAGAAGGCCTCAACTTCTTAATTAGAAATTGATATATAAGGCATATATTTCATGAGCAGTTTATAAGTACAGAACAAGAGTTAAATGTTAGCAGTGTTGGGCTAAGAGTTCTCATATTGGAGTGGTTTTGTATACCCTGGATTCAATATAGTTTGATTTTATATTTGAAGAAAAGTTGATAAGGATTATTCCTTACTTGCTATTTTGTTTTTCATAGTTTTGGAAAAGTTACACAGAGCTTAAAATGCTGGAATAAAGGGTATGTAATGGGCTGTGCATTGTAGCAGTAAATCAGAGCGGTGATCACAGTCTTTTGCAAGAAACATTAAGGGCTTGGGGTTTTTTAAAAGAAAGGTAGTTTAGTTTTATATTGGGGCGAAAAAAAATCTAGTGGCAAGTGTAATAAGGACTTGGAAGAACTGTGACACCTTTAGCACCAGAAATCTTTATATACATGTCTGAGTACCTGCTCAAGGTGCTCTCCTGTGTATGTGGCAGTAATTATACCCTGCCTATCAACACCTTCAGCTCCTTTCGCCCTAGACTCTCGGCGTGGGGTCTAAGGAAGAAGGACAAGCACCACTTACGGGTAAGGAACTTTTTTTTCTCTTCTCCTGTTTGTAAGAACATTCACCCAGAGAAGGTTAAAGCTGTGCTTCTGACAAACACATTTTATCTGAGGGAAGATCCATAAGGATGGGGAAAGATTGTAGGTGCCCTTCTGTCACGTGTGTCAGGTTGAATACCCAAAGTGATGGACGTCAGGGTGGTGCTCATGCCTGGATGGAAGGGAAGGGATGGCTTGCAGCCTCATTGCTTGAAGAATCAAGCTGCCCGAAAATTGAGGTAAGGTGGCGTGTCAGAGAAATGCCTTGGCCTTTTCTGCAGTGGAACTGGACCATGAACTGGTGGCAGGTCCAACTGTCTCCTCATCAGGAACTGGAAAGGTTTTGCAGTGCGCCAGTGGGTCCTTTGGAACTGCGAGGATGTTTCACACTGAGTAGTCTGGCAGTGTAGGTCATGGGATGGGGAACGTGGGTCAGCGTCCAGCCTCAGTGGATCTAATCTCTGCAACTGGATGCTCAGAGATACTTGTCTAGGAAGGATCCTTCATGTTTGGTTCCTCAAGGTCCAAAGGAGTTGGCCCAGCCTAAGCATTAGCTTTTGTGTTTGGCTGTAGGGAGGAGGGTGGTATGGGTAAGAGTCCAAGATCTTCAGGGCCTCTTTGGGGTCCTGTCTGGGGGTTGCTGGGTGTTTCCTGGATGGTGAGACAGCTGGGCCCTTCGGCAGTAGGTCTAGTCTGTGATGACTGAGGTCAGGTGTGACAATTCCTAGAGAAGTGGTAAACCGTAAGGTTGTTTTTTTCTTGGTCCTGATATCCACTACCAAAGCTAATTTAACCAAAGCTAATCTACAAAATCACAGTCATTCTAGGCTTGGGATTTGAGCATTGTCTTCCAACTTTCGTTCTAGCACACAGAATGTGTATTTCCTTTAAGGAATGTTACTATTTGCCTTCCAGCAAAGCATTTTTTCTTTCCTGGGCAGTTGTGAGCTGCAGCTTAAAGGGCCTTTTTGCACTGTAACTTGGTGCATGGAAAGCTTTCAGTCTTAGAGGGTCTGTGCTGTAGCTTCTGTTCTGTGACTTGCACCTGAAAAGGTCGGGTCTGGGTCTATTTTGAGCATTTGTGCACGACCCAGTTGCTGGGCTGGGAAAAATGCTACAGAAAGGGGCATCTGGGTGGGCACTATTGCCATCCCATGCTGAGGATGCAGCCCAAATGCCAAGCAAAAGCATCAGAATTTTGTAATTACATATATATATATATATATAGTAATTATAGCCTGACAACCCTACACAAGTGAATGAGCCGCGTATGACTGAGATGCTGTAAAGGTCAGTAATGCTCCACGAGAGCTTAGTTCAGGTCTAGAAAGACTTGACAGGTGCTGTTCTGTAATGTCCTGTAGACCTACATGTTTGGACTATGTTCTCAACTTTACAGCTGTCAGTCAGTGCATGAACTAATTTTTAAAAAAAAGTTCTTTCAGGGAAGATTTTGTAAGGTGACCTCTCTATGTGATGAGAGGGTCTGAGAACAACAGCAACGTTGAGTGTTTGATTTTAAAAGATTGCTCCTTTAGGCAGAACCAGCAGTGAGCTTTTAAGCAGCTTATGAAAAACAGGCATCAGAAAATCAGTTAAACGTCACAATGCTGCTGCTGAAAGAGCAGCTCCTGCTAACACAGCTCAAATGGCTGAAGTTGGCAAAACCAGGCTGTGAGGTGTCGCAGGCTGTCCGGGGTTAGTGGGCGCCTGTAAGCTGTAAGGCGGAGCGTCATTGTTGGCAGTACGTCTGGATTTGGGTGACAAAACCAGCAGAAAGTTCAAAAGCCTGGTAACGTGAAACTCTTTGTGAAGTGCAGCACTTTTACTGTTGTGACACTGAGCCCAGAGCGGTTCGTGACAGGCAGGAGGGCAGCTCAGCAACCAGTGACTTGGCTGCCAGGGACCAGTGTAGCGGCTTGGGCTGCTTTGGCATCAGAGGCATTCCACAGAGACAGAGTATCGGCTTCTGCTGAACTGGTGCCAGATCAGCCACAGACCATCATCTTTGATGTTGGGATCTGCAAAATCATTGACACAAGGTCGGGTTTGACTGCATCTGGCCCTCACGTGAACTTGGCTTTGATGTGGTCTCTTTCTTTAAAGGGCTGGAGAATTGGATTGTTGTTTGGCTGTCAGAGCTCTCCTTTTCGTTATTTCCCTGCTGTTGATTGCTGGTCCGCCAGGACTGTGCAAACTCTGAACCATCCACAGCTCTCCTGGGCTGCTGGCACCAATCTCTAACAAGTGCAGGTTTTAATCATGTCCAGGATTTGACAGTTCCACTGCTATTTCTGACTTGCCACCTTTTGTGCTTCTCTGCATCTTACCAGGAGACAAATATCCCAGAGGTTAGGCAGTCCCTCTGGAATAGAAGAAACACAAGGAAAAGCAGGACTGACTGACCATTTTTACTGCTTTCTGTGGTACTGCTCCAGTAGGAGCAAGACAACTTACTGATACTTGTGTACCAGGTGCAGTTTCTGCCTTAGGTCCATGAATAATCGGCAGTAATGTAACCCTGCCGTCCACGACGCCAGCAGAAGCATGGTCAGGACTCCTCGGAGGCCTTGTCCTGGAAGGCATATTGGGCTTTTCTTCCCTCTCCTGTACAGGTTTAGCAGACTGAAGTGTCACATGGCCCAGCATATACGCGCTCTGTACCTCCCTTCTTAGCGCAGACTAACAAATAGTCAATGCCCAACAGAGCCAGAAGAAAGAAGGTACCCAATTCCAGAGCTTGTCTAGACTGTGGAGTGGTTGACTCAGCAGAAAAGCCCAGCCTTACGAGCCTCCTCACTAAACAGCATAAAACATCCATCAACTACCTCTAGAATGTAGGGAACATTTTCTAGCTGTGATGGCTGAGGGGCCGCTCAGCAGTGGAACGGTGGGTTAGTGATGCCTCGTGTTGTGCCAAATGATGTTCAACATTGCCCTCATGTTAGTTCTGAGCTTGCTCGTTTAGCCATCTTGTTTCAGGACTCCAGTTTTCACCATTTAAGAATAAACCAAGAATACAGAATCCTCGGGACCTGAGCAGACAGAACACTATACAAATGGCACAGGCCTAAGGCAACACCATCGTCCTGCTTCTGCCAAAAGGCAGTCTCAGCCGAAAAAAAAAAAAGCGCAATAAGGGGCTAAAAAATGATGAGAAGCCAGAATGCAGCCCTTGTCTGCCCAAACCTGTCCTACCACAAACCCCACATTTCATCTTCCAGTGACAGTACGGGAAGGGTCGAGTTCCTCCTTTCCGACCAGGAAATAAAAGACCAGGAGGTGAGCTGCGTGTTTATCAACCCCTCCACAGCAGTAAGCAAAATTCCTGGGTAAAACACTGAGCTCGTGTGACAGAAAATACAGTTCAAAAATTACCGCACAACCCCAGGCCTCGATCACCTTAACACAAAACCAGCACAGCTAAAGAACCCGTCCTGTCTCTGCACAGTGCTCACTAAGTTACTTCAAGATGAGCTGGGCCCATGACAGCAACAGCTCACTGCTCCCTCTGCAATTCCGCAGCGATTTCTCTTTGAAGGCTGGAAGCAAAAAAACCCCTCGTAACATCAGACTGCGGCACAGGGCCGCAAGTGGACATTTACATCCAGTGTGCAAAAACGTCCATGGAGAGCGCTGCAGCTGCATCAGTGTCTGTGGAAAGCAGGAATTTACAGGACAAACACATTTTAGAAGTTCTAGTGGCCATGTGCAATTGAAATCCTTCCTGGCATGTGATGTTAACAGAAATACTCCATTCTTCTACGAGACTGACGTTGACACAAGCAGTGTACAACTATAAACATTATTAAAGTTTATTAACAAAAGCTTTGTACATATCTTTTCATACACTTGGAATTTTACATCTAGTCAAAATAACAGCACATTTCCATCTTACCTTTTGTACAAATTGTTACAGAATATCCACCAGCGAGTTGAGTAAAATAAACCACTGGTTTTACTTTTGTAAAGTATCTACAAAAGTGATTTGTGACATTTTTAAAAAATTCCCCGGAACATATAAAAATAAATTATTTTTACTTTTTCAATTAAATCTACTAATTAGAAATATTACAAATCAAAATATCAATGTTTTCTTATGAATTCTTCACAATACAAAACAGATTCACAAAACTTTATTTACAGAAATGAGGTAAGAACTGTGCAATGTTTAACTAAGAAACATATTGCAGAATTAACATGTTCTTCCAAGTAAGTACACAGTGGAGGTCTAATTACAGCTGGGTCTTTTCCGCTAATAATTCCCACCTTGACATTGATTAGTGGTCATTGCCCCCATCCAAACTCTCCTTCGCCATACTGCATAGACTCATGCCATGAGATCAGCTACTCTCAGAAGTGTTGTAATTCAAGTTCACCCGTTTCAACCACTGGTAAATTGTAGTGGGAAATATTAACTCACTTTTTTTTGGTAATTTATTAGTGAAACGTGACCCAGGTAACAATCTGCCTGAGCTATCTACAGTGGTATAAACACCTCTAGTAAAGGCAGAACAACAAGGCTGCTGGTGCAACACAGAATATTCCCGCTGCTAACAAGGACACAGCTAGTGCATGAGCAGCTGTCTGCAGCCACTTGGACAAAACGGAGGTAGCAACAGGCACTTGGTTTAGGCCACACACCACACATACTTTTCCCAGTGTGGCCTTCTCATCTGGTAAGAAAACTTTGTCACTGGAACCAAACCGGCTCCTTTAAAAACCTCAGAACTCTAAAACCTACACCAAAATTAAACTTTGGATTCCATACTGTAATTCTTACTCAGGAAAAACTCCCACTATATAACAACAGGAATTTAAAGGAATAAAAAGTTCAGAAGTGGATTCCCTTATGAGTCAGGTGTGTAAAAAACAAACTATAAAGAGCAAGTCGCAGCTGCCATTACAAGCTTAGTCTACAAGGATATATTGCAGCTGCAGCAGAAGATCAGACTGCCTGGGGTTGGGGTTTGGGTTGGGTGGGGTTTTTAAAACTATTGCTCTGAAACCAAAGTAACGCATGACTGCAGACAGTTTAATCGCCTTTAAATTGATCGGATCAGGACTGAAGAGTCATGTATATGTTTTTCTGTGGTTGAATTTGTACTTAGTACGATCATATTGACAAAATAATTATGGTTTGCAGAGTTTTAGCTACTTCACAGTCTGAAACATTAAAAAGTACATCCATTTTAGTGCAACAAGAAGACAAATGAAAGCCTACCAAAAATATCCTCATGAAAACTATGAAACTTTTGCTGGGCGGTAAGAGTTCCTTGTTGCATTTCTTCAGTCGGCAGAGAGGAAAACTGCAGTTTGCAGCCAGATGAAGTGCTATAACAGCAGGACATGCAGTTCTCAAGTACCATTCAAATGTCAACTCTTCTCTGATGCAACTGGTCCAGTTTTATCATTGAGCCTCTGTGTAAGAGAAAATACTTCTAAAAATCAGATGATAAAATGCAGAGTTAAGTAAAATTAAATTCATACAAATGAGAAAGGAGATGAGGTACATTTACTAGAGCTATCTAATAAATTTTGCCTTGTAAAAATAACCATGTATTGTAGAATAAAAAGTATAAATGAATAATTAAAAGAGTAGTCCTACATTGAAGCAACTCATACTACGATCATCACAACTAGCATTAGAAAACACCAATTCTGCTACTTGCATTGCGACAAGACTTGCTGTACCTGGCTGTTGGTCCCTCCTTGGAACCACAGGATGGTCAAGACAAGTACGTTGTGACCTCTGCTACGTTCTACCCACTGTAGAGTGCTGAAATCTACACAAATACAACGTCCATGTTGCTGTTGGCACGGTTACCTTTCTTTCACAAATTGCACAAAGACATTTCCTGCAAGTACTGAACAGGACTAGGCAAAACCCTCATCTCATTCACTGAGCCCTCAGAAATGTGTGAAAACCTGTTCCAGATGGAAATGAGATTAAAATATTCAAACTCCTGGCAAATACAGAATTTGTTAAAAAAACCTTTTAGATTAAAATAGTTCAGCAGCCCAATGCAGTCCGTCTCAATTCTAACCTTAAGGAAAAAAAAAAAAGCGCAATTTCAAAATCTTTATTTCTAAGGGGCTTATTAGAAAGATGTTCTGACATTTCCTGGAATTGTTTACAGCAAACTGTTATAAGAAAAAACACTAAAATTGTAACAGTACATTTGAAAAATATACTCGTGCTGCCCGGTCACGCTGTCCAGAGCCAGTAATGGCCATTTCAAAAAATTCAAAATAAGGTCGTAGATAGAATAGTCTGTTCTGATACAAACCAAATATAGGGTCTCAATTCCAATCACTAATGATTTTTAGAAAATGAGGGGAGATAAATTTTAAACGTACTAGAACAAATTGTAAACACTTCTAAACTGAGGGCAAGACACTGAGCAAAGCCCCGTGACAAGAGCGCTTCTGCTCTGACAGTCAGTGAGCGCGGAAGAACGTGACCTTGCCCGAACCCTGCAGTTTGCAGGATGGTTGCAACGTCCCAGCAACAGACCAAACCGGGAGGTGACAACCACTACGTGCAAAGCTTAATAAAAGCAGATGCTCATATTTTTGGACAGATGGGAGCTGGTTCCAGAAAAACTGTCTTGAAAATTCCTAATTTATGTTTTGTGTGTCACCTTATGTTTGGGAAGCTCAAACAACAAAAGCTCCAGCCAGCCCAGTGGAGGCTTTCCCCACCACTCAGCCTCTAAAGCAGCTGGAGGCTTTGGTGCAGGCAGCAGAGCAGGGACCAATATTTAGCCCCAAACTCTTCCCACCTGCTGTTGCAGACAAGCTTCCCTTTTTTCACTACCACTGCCACTTCATGTCTTCTCCAAGGAATACTAGGACTTTGTCTTCCTGCTCTAGTCATCCTTTGCTTTTACACGTTCCATGTGCTCCTTCCCTTCATCCTCTCATCTCAACTGTATGAACCTTAGTGAATGAAGTCTATACTCTGAGTCCTTCGAGAACAAATCCCCGTCTTGGGGATGGAGGTTATGGGCAAATGTTGAAGACCATGGAACATCTTTGCCAGAAAAATATGTCATTTCCTTATCTGTCTAGGAAAGGTTTGATTACTCTATCAAGCAATGGAGTGGCTCAGCCTCGCAGCATACAGCTGCATCTCCCCATGCCAGAGCCAAGACACACACAGCCCATTCCCCTGGTACATATTGCACCTTCCCAGCAACAGGCTCCTCATCTGTCAAGTCATCAACTGATCTCTGCAGCTCCACAGCACCCAAGGCCTGGCCAGGAACGATCTACAAAACAGTGGCCACAAAGTTGGGAAGAAGGTGGGGTGAGCAGAATTAGGGCTGCAGTTGTAATTACAAGAGGAAGGCGAAGGGTCACTAGATTCGTGTCCTGATCCAGGGAAGCAGAGTGTGCAGCAGACAGGCTAGGTCTAAGTGACTACAAGTTCACAGAGTTCTAAACCTCATTAAATGCAACCCAAGGCTCAAGAAAAATATAAATAAAAAATCCTCCATCCTCGAGTTGTAAATATAGGCACGTAACTTGCTTATCTTGCAGTTACGTCGTGGAGGTACCACATTGAAAATGAGGTGAGAAGTATACTTACTGTCACCTTCTGAGCTGCGTTATCTCCGTGAATGGTAAGGAATGGGTTGGTAGTAGCTGCATTAAGTGGGGAGGCCTGTGTGCCTGAAAGCAAGTTGTTCATGGGTATCTGTGCTCCTCCAGTAATCTGCAATTGCTGTACTTCAGACTGATGGTGTTGTTGGTGGTGATGCTGTTGCTGTACTAATTGATACAAAAGGGCCTGATGTTGTTCCTTGAGTAATATGAGCAGAGGGAGGAGAAAATGAAAATAAATCAAGAATTAGTTACTGAAAAATAGCTTCTCCCTGGGTTTGCTCTTACCCGTATCTTCAGTCAGTGCAACCCTTAACTAATCCCAGCTAATTTAGGTTATACTAATAAAGATCCACAAGACTCTGGGAAAGGGAAGAAAGTGCCTATAAAATTTCCTGAAATCGGTGGCTCAGCAGAAGTTCAGCTAAGCCTGTGAGCTTCATCAGGCCCCTATCAGAAGAAACATACCTGAGAAGAATATTGAACCATTTGTAAAAATACTAAAACAACTAACCATACAAAAAGTTCAACCAGTTATCTAATGGCCTATATGAACACTGCAAGGCAGAGCAAAGGCAGCTCATGAGACAAGACCCAAACCCCTTTTGCTAGAGTCCTGGTGGAATCAGAGATACTGGATATTGTTAGGATCCATACACGGTCCCCAACTCTGCTGCCCACCGCTGCTGCTGAAAGAGACAAGGCGCCATGTCCACACAGGACAAAACAGGACTGAAGGCACTAAGGACCCATTCTAGCAATACGCACAGCCCAGTGATACCCTGTAACTTAGCATGACTGTCATCCCCAAAGGTTGAACACTGAAAAACTAAGAGATTATCCAAATCTGTAATCTCAAACACACTTCTAGTATTTGTATTCATTTATCTGTGCTTAGACTACAACAGAGGAATCAACCATAATTAACTGGAAAACTTACTGATGTGAGTTGCTGGGTACTTAGTAACTGCTGAAATTGCTGGTGCTGTTGATGGAGTAGAAGTTGTCTCTGTTGGTCAGGAAGCAATCCTAGTCCCGAGGCACTGTAGGGTTTGACAGGGTAATACTGTAGTTTATATGAAAGTACAGGAACTTTTTACTTCAGTTTTCCATTGAAACAAAGAAAAGTTGTATTTAAATAGCCAGTTCTTATTTAGCATTTTGAATGCACAGTCAAATATTGTCTGTGTCCAGCTGCATTACGATCACCACCCCAGTCTCATCTATGTTGAGCAACAGCAACATCTTGCCTGTAATACGCCTGTTACATGCACGTTATTTTAAACTCAGATAATAATCACTGCTTCTACTTTTTTCAAATACTTTACAGAGGGGCCAGATTTTATTTTACAGGACAATTCTTGCCAACCTTTAACGAGCTGTGGGAAATGCGCTGGGCTGCACTTACTTCTTGGGGAAATGGGAAATCTCTGTCTACGGGAAGTCTATGGGGCTGACTGGGATCCACCCAAGGGTGCTGAGGGAGCTGGCAGAAGCGCTCACCCCAAGCCACTTTCCAGCATTTAACAGCAGTTCTGGCTAACCAGGGAGGACTAGAGACCCAGTGGACTAGAGACTAGCAAATGTGATCCCCATCTACAAGAAAGGCCAAAGAGTGGTGGTGAATGGAGTTAAAGAGAATAGGTGCCAGTACTGAGCCCTCAGGAACACCACTTGTGACCAGCCACCAACTGGATTTAATACCTTTATCAATGATCTGGACAAGGGGATCAAGGGCATCCTCAGTAAGTTTGCAGATGACATCAAGTTGGGCAGGAGTGTTGATCTGCTTGAGGGTAGGAAGGCTTTACACAGAGATCTGGACAGGCTGGATTGATGGGCTGAGGCGTCCTGCACTTGGCTCACAACAACCCCCTGCAACGCTACAGACTTGGGGAAGAGTGGCTGGAAAGCTGCCCAGCAGAAAAGGAACTGGAGGTGCTGGTCACCAGCTGGCTGAACGTGAGCCAGCAGTGTGTCCAGGTGACCGAGAAGGCCAACAGCATCCCGGCCTGTATCAGCCCTTGTGTGGCCAGCAGCACTAGGGAAGTGATCGTCCTCCTGTACTCAGCACTGGACGAATACGACATTCATTTTGGGGCCCCCCCTACAAGAAGAATATGGAGGTGCTAGAGCGTGGTGAAGGGTCTAGAGCACAAGTCTTACAAGGAACAGCTGAGGGAACTGGGGTTGTTCAGCCTGGAGAAAAGGAGGCTCAGGGGAGACCTTATCACTTTCTACAACTACCTGAAAGGAGGCTGTAGCCAGGTGGGGGATGGTCTCTTCTCCCATGTAACAAGTGATAGGACAAAAGGAAATGGCCGCAAGTTGCACCAGGGGAGGTTTAGGTTGGCTATTCAGAAAAAAATTTTCACCAGAAAGGTTGTCAAGCCCTGGAACAGGCTGCCCAGGGAAGTGGTGGAGTCACCATCCCCAGAGGTATTTAGAAGACATGTAGACGCTGCTCTAAGGCACATAGTTCAGGGTGACTTGGCAGTGCTGAGTTTACGGTTGGACTCGAAGATCTTAAAGGTCTTTTCCAACCTAACTGATTCCATGATTTCCCATCATGTCCTTCACAACATTTATCACTATCGCTTCTACCACTCTCCTGGTTCTCAAACTTCTTGTCAATGGTCTTTTTCCCTGGCCAAGAAGTCAATTCTACTGACCTTGTCACATGCAAGCCAGTTTGCCTCCAATTATTCTTGCTCTACTGCTTTTTCTCTTATATCCTTTTCTGAAACTGTAGAATCAGAAGTGCACATAATACTCCAGGTGTACACACACCAGGGATTTAACATGATGGAACACAAAACGGATATTACTATTCTCTTTACTCCCCAATAACTGCTAGCAACATTTGTTTGATTGCTGATGAAAGCAGAGATGACACTTCACACCTATCCAAGAAAGTCCAAGATTTTTCTCCTGAGCTACAATGGCAAAAGTCAGACCTAACAGAAACCAGAACTGGGCATGCGTTCAACTTCCTAATGATGACACTCATCGATTAATTGAAATTCTGTCGATTAATTTTGAATTAAATTTAACAAATTCTTGAAATTCAAACAGCTTCAAATTCAACTGTATCAAAAATATTTGTAACAGTTGCAAAAAATAAGTACCTTCAGTTTGACGGATATTACCATCATCTCCTCCTCCATTTTTTACCTGACTTTTTCTGTATTATTCTATACTGCAATGAATTTTCTCCACTGTTTATTCATTCTTTTACTCCATTCTTTCTTTTTTACCTTTGCCCTTCTTTTTTCCTGCTGCTGTTCTCTCTTCTCTTTATACACCCTGCCTTCCTCTCTTGCTCTGCATGGGCACTCGAAAGAAAATATCCTCAGCCAGCAGCTGGGATCTAAGCGTCTAGAAACAAAACCGAACTGCCAAAGACAAAACGCTGCAGCTCCCGAGATTCCCAGAAGAGGCAGTTCACTGGATTTCACCACAAGAGCTTTCTCTAAACCAGATCAGCTTGGGATGCAAATTTAATCCTTTATACCTTCTCATTAAAAGGTACATGATCAGTCTGAAACTCGCCATCCTGCAGTCTTCTCTGGTTGCAATAATGTAAAGAAACAATCCTATCTTCTTCCTCAAATCACTTACATCTCCCAGTTGCTGGCAATCTGGTCTAAGCCATCTTTTTCCCAGAAAAGGATCCAGTATTTTTCTCTGCAGAATGAATGTGGGCTTTTACATACAACCTGAAACTCCAACGGCAGTGTGATAATCAGTGTTTTCTCACTTCCCAATGTCCCACAGTTAAAGAGCTCACATAAATAAGGATAATATGCATGAAGAAGCCTTCATGTATTGGTAAATAACCTGGCTATTTTTCCCATGAAACTGTCTGAACAGATTCCAATGCTTGGGAAGTTACTGTAAGTAGCAACTTACAGGAACATCTGGGAAGTCTTTTAATTACAGAACAATACACAAGTTAGAAACCAGAGGTGAGATCTCGTGTGGCCTTCCATCGTCTTGCAAATACTGATTTAAACCACCTCCAAACTTGACCACCACCACACAGTCCGACCGGGTTTGGAGGGCTCGCACCAGCGCGGTAGCAAACCTGCATGCCTGCCTGTGCTTACCATCATTTAACCTTTCCACTTACAGAGTTCAGAGAGTGGTGATACCTTGAGGAATTTATCATTAAAGAAACAGTCAACTAGTTGCCACTGAACCAGCACTGGACTCAAGAGTGGCAGCACCACACAGTGTCCCATACAGCTTCAGAACCAATAATCTCAACTAGTGAAAAATATTGGTGTCATTTCTTCATTCAGTCATCCCAGAGCCTCTTCACAATTTAGTTCCAGTAACAGGAAATATCTTTTTATATTTTTCACCGAAGCATTTGTAACAGGAACGAGGAGTGCAGGAGTCATTACTAAAATCATACTAGCACTGCCTGGCATTAGCGTTTGCTTGGCCTGAACCTTTTTCCTCGAAATATACAACTAGAAATACTGAAAACTCATAGAGAACAGGGGCAATTGTGAAACACCTCAAAAGGGAAGGAGGCCAGCAAATTACCTGGATGAGCTCAATAAAGCAGAAAATTGTGTGAGAAGTGCACTTCTAAATTTAATATAAACATTCATTTTAAATTAGCATTATTGAGAGAGCAGCGCAGCAGCAGAAATAGAGAAACGGAAATGCTGGCAGAGCTGTACATCATAAGCTGCTTGTAGCAGAAAATAGTGAATCATTGGAGTATTCCTGACTATGCTAAAAGTTAGAACGAGAGCTTATGAACAGCACACTAGTTGCAATATTCTGCATGAACTGGAGTAGCCTACTACTAGGCTGCACAGTGAAGAGTTACAACAGTTGAGTAAGACAAAAAACCCCTTCTGCAATATAGAGTCAGAAATAAATAATCTGTGTATTAACAAAATCATATGAGAAAACAGCATGACTGATATGTTTTGGCACTATCTGAAAGTAAAAAGCATTATACAACTGGCTAACATTCATGATTTTGTCTAGTATTTCTCACTCCTCACGTTTGAGGAAAGTAGCACAAAATTCTTGTGTTTTCAGCAGCCCTCAGATACTCAAGAAGCAAGACAAATTTTCATTAATGAAATGTCTTTTGTTTAACCTATGAAATGTTAGGTTCCTATCTGATACAAATTATGAAAAACAACCTCCTCAGTAAAAATATAATAGCACATGAAAAAAACAGGATACACTTGAAAGCTTTGGGGTTTAAGAGCCTGTTGAAGCAATAGCCCACAACACTACAGTACACAGATATTCAGAAGCTGACAAACAAACAGCAAGGTAAGAAACTGGAAAAAGAAGCTACAAAACCAGGGATCCCTTGCATCGTTGCAATCACATACACCTTTTTTGGTGGGTAATCCACTATGATCTCCAAAAATAAACTCTACTTAAAAAGGCAAGTAATCCACTCCCTATTTGCAGGCATTTCTATCTACATAGAACCACAGCTCTCCCTCCTAAGTGAAGGACAATAAAGGCGGTGGGGGAGGGGAGCAAAGAGAAAGAGTTAGCCCGGGGTCTGCTCTGTCCCCAAATACTTCCAGACCAAGCAGTTCGTGCCCCTTCCCGGAAAGCAGTTGTCTCCTTTTGTTACCCATTTGCCTTGCAGCTCAAGCAGCAGCAGCTTATGCTACTGAGGATACCTGGTTTTGGGGAAGGGCTGTTACGAATACTCAAGCCAGGGTCTTTTTATGCATCTAAAAATCCTTCGGAACACCACTTGAACTATTTTGTTGTCTTTGGAGTCAGACGCAGAGAACTGAAAACACCATGCAACTGTATTACTGCTCTGGTTAGTTATGCCTACTACAACTTTAATTACATGATTGTAGACTGCTCTTATTCTTCCCCTCCCCCGCTTCTTACTGCAACAAATGGCAGCTTTTCCAGTGCTCCTTTAATCCTGGAAGAACAATTGGCAGGACAAAGAATATTGTTTTCTGAACTAAAAAAAGAGCTGAAGCACATTTACATAATTACATTTGTTCGGGAATGTGACTTGATTAAAAACCAGGAATAAAGGGACACTAGGATTCCCAAAAGCTAAAGAGAAAACATCTTTTCTTTAACTTGAGTATTTGTGCTTCCATTGCATGCCTCCTTACTTTCATTCACGTATCAGCAGCAGAACCTAGTTTGACAATTACGGGCAAAGGAAGAAAAAGTACTTTTTAAATACGACAAAAAAAAATATATAGCTAAACTGAAGAGCAGCAGGGACTATCAGGAAAAACAGAAAAATCAGCCAGTTCTTACCTGTTATTTAACGTGGTTGGCAGAGGATGCGTTGCATTGGGTGGCACGGTTGCATGAGTGAGAGGAGAAGGGTTCTGTGATATTGTTGCTGGGGTCTGAATTACCCCATTTAAAGCCCCTACAATTCCATTGATTGCCAGCTGGCTGGCTGGCAGCGCTCCAATTATTCCACCCACACCAGGCACTGCAGGAATGGTGGAGGTTACAGTCTGCATACCACTAGCTAGTGCCCCCACTGTCACACCATTGACCTGTTGAACTCCTGTGACTCCTGAGCCTTGCTGAGCTGGACTCTGCCCAGCAGGTGGTGGAGTGGAAAGAGCTGATGAACTGCTGGTGCTTTGTCCGCTGGAGGTTATCTCCTGGTGTAAAAACAAACAACAAAACCCCTCAGTTGCATAAAATTTCACCTAACAGCACAATGCAAAGGCTGTGATAAGTTAACTTGGAAAAAGTTTAAGTTTAGAAGATACAAATAAAAATTACCTGATTTAATACAGGAAGAGAATTGTCCGGTAAAAAACTGTTTCCCAGATGAGGGCTTTTACTGCTGTTCAAGGAATCAGTGCTAGGTGCTGAAGAAATTATTTAAAAAAAACACACGGTGGTTAAATTTCTGTAACATGTAAAAGGATTCAGAATAATTATTTCAAAATAATGTCAAAGGTAAACATAGAAAATGTAAAGTCAACCTTAACGTCATTGCTGAATAGTAAAATTTTAACTAACTGGTGAATCAATAGATTGAACCAGATGTGTTCCAGACCGAAGTAAAAAAGAAACTCAACTGAGGCAAGTAATAATTCACTGAAATCTTCCAATTGACTTTTAAACATTTAAACACATCAACAAATTCCTAGTCTATATTCATCCTATGTGTGTATGCATATCCTGTTAATGGCATATGTGGATGAAATAGATATTCCATATAAATATATGTTCAAATTACTTTGACACTTTAATACTCTCCTCTACTTACCTGCTTGTACTGGGAAGGCGTGTACTTGATGAGAAGGGCTAGGATTTGAAGTTATTGTTGGAAAGGGCACCGAAAGCTGCGCATTGAGTAGCTGAAGCCGCTCCTTCTTAGCAGTCAGATTCTTTATCTGTTCTTCTAACCGCCTATTTTCAACCTGAAGTTGGTGTAATGATTTAAGCATTCCTAAAACTAAGGTAAAAATGCACACGTTATCTTTCAAAGAATGAATAATATACTCTTTTTAAAAAAAATTCTCTGTGTTAAATTTAAAACTACCAATAAGTCACATGTGAAAGTATAAATAAAATTATTACTGAGAGATACATTACATAAATTTGACTTTAAGTGGAAAGGTTGAGGATCAATTTTGTGTAATTTAGAGTGCATAGAAAAGCACATAGCATGTGATAGCAATTTTGCAATATATCTACACTCTGGCTTCAATACAGATGAAGTTGCACCATTAGGGTTGACATTCATTTTAAGCAAACAGCAGTGCATGATAATTTATCCCCACACCAGAATATAAAAATAGTATTTTAGTAGCATAGGTTAATTCCCTAGTTTGGAAAAAATCTCTTTCAGCTGCAGTATTAGAAATTTTAAACATTATCAAAACAAAAAAGTTTGACAAACATGAATTGAACTAAGGATACAGCCAATCAACAACATTTCTGTAGAAACGAGCAAGTTTGTGCAAAGGGAGTTTTTCTGTTTAATGCCTTGTACAGTGAATCCTAAATTTACAGAAACAATTAAATAAATGTCACCACCGTGAAGTCTGAGCTCAGGACACACCTTGTCGGGAGCGGGACTCTCCCTTGCTTTGAGTGGCGATCTACAAATCACCCAGCAGGGAGCACTGTGTGAGCACCGCACTTGCCACCCCTTTTTTTGCAGAAAAAGGGCATCATATTCTGTACTAACCTGATTTTTACCAAGCCTGGTTTTCTCAAACTCCGATTTGATTTCAGAATTTGGATTTCTCAACTAGTATGAAAGTGTGACTGTAAAGCCACAGGGACAGCCTTTTTTTTTTTTTTTAAATTCTAAATTGTATTTGTTTAACATGACCTCTGGGCCTACTACAGACATAAGTCTACTGGTATAGGCACATCTGGTCATTTCCCAAGGATTTAGCTTTTATCCCTCCTCTTCAAGAACATACAAAGGAACCCTCAGTGAGCCCAAATGAGATGCAATAAGACTTAGCTAAACCTGTCCTCCAGCTATCATGTTTAAAGGATTATCCCTGCATGAATTTCCTCACAATTAGCATTTTTGTCAGGATACCATTCATAAAAATACCAACTAGATACCACTTTACACTACCAATGAGAACAGTATGTTCAATAAAATATAACAAAAACCCTAACCTGGCATTTAAAAAAATAATTAATTAAAACAATTATATTTATTCGATCATTGTCTTTCATACTGATATATTGTTGAACATGGAGATCTAAGTGGTCTACTCATCACTTACGCTTTTAACATATTCATTCTTGGACTATTCCACTTTATTAAACAGAACTTGAGAAAATAATGATTTGCCTGCTTTGAGAATTTCACAAGAAATGCAGAATGTAATGAAGATATGAAAGCCCAGCAGGACACCTGCCTAACATCTGTAAACGTTGTGGTTTTCTAATAGCAACAGAAGTAGGCAATTTAGCATTAAAAAATTAAAAATATAATGGTAAAATAGTATTGTGCCAACTGATATCACACAATACAAAGCAAACTGTGCTATACTGCAAGTGATCAACTGGTCCTGCAAGTCACTTTCACTTGCAAGACAATTTGTCCACCCATAAAAACATGGATAATTATAGAGAGCTCTTTTGTAATCTACTGAAGTCACGCGCTGCATTAAGAACTACGTTACAATTACACATTACTGTTGTACTTCTATTCACAGCAGAAAAGTGTTTTTAAAAATTCTTGGACAAACACTGGGCAGCAGTTCTGAGTAACACAGTTAACAGAAGCAGTAATAAACAGCATATGAGTACTTACTGTCACTGGGGGTGCCTTGCTCTAATAAGAACTGTTGTCCTTCACTCCATTGCCTCTCCAGAAGCTGTTCTATGCTGGCTGCTACTGGGGGCAAGTTTTCCCCACAACTGTTCCCTGATTGATCATAGCGAATCTGCAAGCTGCTTACAGGGGATCTGTTGAAAATATTGCAATTTATTGTTTAAGGAAGGAAATGTGTTAGTAAAAGGCTGGTTTAAGTTTCTTACTTTGTATCAGCCCTTAGCACCTACATATCTTATATTTCCAAGACTAAGTTAATTCATCAAAATCACTAAAAACTCCTGGTTCTCACTGCCAAGGCTTTAATAGAAGAAAAATGTAGTATTTCACAGCATGAGCATTTATACTGAGAAAGCACATCGACCTCTTCTTGCGTATACAGACTAACATAATACCAGACAAACAGCACTGTATTAAGTTATACAACATGTACTTCAACAGCCACAAACCAGTGCATATGGATACACAGAGGGTCTACGTGAAAAGTACTATTTCTCAAGGGACGTAACAGAAGTTGAAGTTATCCTCTGCCTGTCCTGTGCACACTTAATGTACTTCCTGTTTTTACTCACGATCACACATAGTTCAAAGAATAATCCCTTTGCCATGTGTCTTTTCTCATTCAGGAGAAAATTAAATATTCAGCACACAGCCACTGAAAAAGCTGGGTACCTCTCAGATTGGGGTACTCCCCCATCGGACAGGACAAAATTTAACCTGTGAGCAAAACCAGATGCTCAGTGTATTTCTTACTTGGGATTCATGTATCCACGGTCCCATTCCTTATACAGAATCAAAGCCCACTAGAAGTTGGTTGGTGGTTTTGTTTGTTTGGATTTAAAAAAAAATCCAAACAAACAGCAACTCCAGTGAGCTCAGATTCTGGTTCTTCCACATTAGCTATTACTGTTAGTAATAACTATTAGTGCCATCACAGGATCACAGCTGTACTGCTCTATATGTAGTGCAAACTTACCAACGAGACCACCATAGTCCCAGGACAGGACAAAATACAGAATTCAGGAAATCAGTGTGTTAATTATGATTAGCGTAATAAGCAATGGTCACAGCTCATTAGCTAGCTAATGACTGCCAAGCATTTTGTAGGCAC
>WEIS01042431.1:0-11853 GCA_013389965.1 Todus mexicanus
TAGGCTATGCTACATTTCATTTAAGATCTCACAAACCGAACACATGCTTAGATTATGTGGTAGGAAAGGTGAGGACCAGCTTGAATTCCTGCTTTATTTTTTTAATGCTTCCATTGTTGTCACTCCAAATTGCTTCTAATCTTCCTCGATGCTTCGATTTGGCTCCTGGATTCGATCTGCATTCAGAATTCAGGATCCTGGATTCAACTTCACATCTTGAGTGTGAAAGTCCTGGAGGTTTCTTCTTGTTAATACTTTATATGCTTAACTAGGAAAAGAAAAGCCAAACAAGTACAAATATGCATACACTCACTTTGTCTTTAACGATGAAAAAATTGTGGTGAAAATTGTGTTAAATGCAGAAGTAAAAAAAAAAGCATTGCCTTTCTTGAACAAAATTTCATAGAATCATATTCATAGAATGGTTTGGGTTGTAGTTAGATCCTAGGTCTCCCTGAAGCTTTTAGCATTTACGAGTAGATCTTTAGACGAGGCATCACAAAGAGCGTCTGCTGTAAAGATTCATTTGAAAAATTTCACTTAGTGTGTGAACTTGTTGCAAAAACATCTCAAACGAAAGGAGAAAGGTCTGAGTAGCTTGGGAGCAATGAGCGTTTAATAGACTAACAACTGTTCAAAAAAAAATAATAAATCCTACACCCAAACTTAATGGGCACTTCTGAAACTGAATTTTCAGCGTGGTGTTTAGGGATTTAATCATGTGGTGTCTATTGGTGTTAATGGGAAATTGTCCGGTCAAATCTCTCCGCGTTACACTGCAAATATTCTCCTTGGTGTTTAAAGCCGACCTGTTAATGCTCCTTGTGAAGCTGCAATCAAGGAAGGTAGATGAAGAAATGTGGCACCTTAACATCTATCACACAACAGTAAAATCCCATATTCACCCCCCACCTGCAGTGAGTTTTGGAGTCTTTTTGCTGATTTATGGTTTGGGTTTTTTTCATTTGTTTGTTTTTGTTGTTGTTGTTGTTTTTTACAGAAATTATGCAAGAAAACTATCAGGATCATCTATGGAAAGGCATTTTCCCAGACTGAGATGTAACTGGGTTTCCTTCGCTGTTGGCATGGAACCTGTGAAGGGGTTATAAATACAGCAAGAAGGTTGTGGGTGTTTTTTTCTTTTTCTTTTCCTCTCACATTTATTCTCTTGTTAAATAATCTTCATGCCAATCCCAGCTATCCTTATGCTGATTCTGGACCTGATTCAGCTCCAGCAGGACTTAGGGGTGAGTGAGGGTAATGTAATGGAGAAAGCTGCACATAAATTCACCAATAGCAGGTTGAGGGGATTTTTTAATTAGAAAATGCTGATTTCACAAAACTGGACTTGTGCTGCGAACACAGAAGTTCAGATAAAATTTTCACTACCTACTGCTCGACTTTTCAGTTCTTAATCTTCCACAGATAGCCACATCTATGTTCAAGGTCTCATATTTATTTATAAATAATGGAAGAACTTCAATACGAAATTTTGGAAGTCGGTCACCTCAACATAATTGTCATCCTGACAAAGGAATTTGGAATGTGGGCAAATGGCCAAAAGCAGGAACCTGAAGCTGCTGTGTCATACCCAGCCTATGTGAAGCGAAGGACTTCATGATATCTGAAGGAAGATCTTCATTTTGTTCCACGTGGGCGCCAACATTGTTTGAAATGCCAAATTTACTCAGGGTAGGAAAACTCCTTGCAACAAGAACATTGGGAACCTAGAACTGGGACCAAGCCTGTAAGGAAAACAAAGGTTAAAGGTGCATGATGCAGCAGCATTTATCACAGAGAAGATGCATCTTCCTCTGGGGTTTGTAATTTTGGTCATGTGGTTTATTTTGTTTTGATTTTCTATATCTTGCATCTTTAGGAAAAAAATGAAATGGGGTAGAGTAACCATGGAATGACTCAGCAGAAAAGCGTAATTGGAGTTATTAATTCCTTTTCAGTCATTGAAATGGATAAAATACATAGCTACGGTCCAAATCTACATGGGTTAATATTTCTCTCTTGGAGAGTTATGATCCTTGAAACTCGATTTCTTACAGTTCCTACCACCTTTCAGAAGGAATACTGAACTCAGGTTAATCCCCTGCTCTTTGGGGATCTAACACAGGATTTTTTTATCTTTAATGATAATAGAGTCGCGTGATAAAAATTCCTTTTTATTTCTTCCAGTTCACAACAGACGTTTTCTTTTTACGGGCACGGAGTGTGTGCTCAAGAGTACATACTGCCTTGTAGTTTTTCACAACAGAAATCTCTTCAAATTGGCACACAGATTAATAACACATGCTCAAGGTGCCCATTAGTTATTTCTACAATTAGTGGAAAAATGCCACAGCTCATTCTAAGGAGTTATTAGGGGCATTTCTGTAGGAATGCAATCAATTCTTTGCTCTGTATAAGCCAGCTAAAGCTAGCAGAGCGAACTTAAAAGGTCCTGTTAAGGATCCTTTGGAGAAAAGTAAAACTAGATTTGAAAGACTTACCACAAAAATGCTGTTGATCCACTAATGTGGTTGAGGCTCTGGTCTATGGTATTTAATCTTGCCTCTTTATGATTGTTTTTTTTTAAGGATTTTGAAAGTTATGTACATGAGTTTCCCTTCAGTTGCTGAAGTGGCTCATGACAATGTTTTACTCTTAGGATCTGCTCAGGATCTGCTGCTATGCTTATCCGGAGTACCACCGTCTTTAAGGGCCCTTGGCTAAGGGATCGGCTACTGACTGGGCTCTCCATGCGGCTGCAGTGTGGGCTAGGAGGTGCTGAGCTACCAAAAATGGAAGCCCTACGAGGGTCCTCCCATTATTCCTTCTATAGGGCATTGCCAAGAACAGGCACCCCCTTCTTTGTTAGGAAAGCATCTTATGCATTGGAAGGTATGAGCCTGGTCATTCCACAGGCTCTTGCTTTCCTGTCAAGAGCTGCACCCCCTACCCTTGTTCCACTGCAGTCAGGACTACAACAAGCTGCTGAAAGCAGAATGCCTGAGCATCCAAAGTTGGAGGCAGGGTGGCAAGCTCGGCACAGCTCAGCCAGTTCTAGCTGGCCAGAAGATCTTTACTGGAAACCATTTAAAGCTGCTAAGATGGTACAAACCATAAGCTCACTAGACGGCTACAAAGACTCTGATCTCTGATTAAAAGAACCCGAACCTCTAAGCAGGGTGGCTTGCTGAATTAGAGTAAGCGTGGTAGTTAGTCCCTGTGTATCCCCCATGATCTTGATGCATCAGCTCATTGGCTTAACCACATGCAGCTTGAGGGAAAATTACTTTTCCATCTGTTCTTTGTTACTGTCAATTCGAATGGGATGTCGAATCCTCTGGAACCATTACCACCATTGCAGCTTCATCCTGTGCTAAAGGACCTAGGCATTTTGAGAGCTGCTTTTCTGGCCCCTTCTCTTGAATGCTCTGAATTCTATTAGTGCACAACGGAGTAGCTGTACACACAGGAGTGGAATACTCTGCATTTACACCAGGGTCTGGGTCCTTGGTGTGTGTGTCTGTAGGGCTGCTTGTTCAGGGAAATTCCACCCCCCCGCCTCACATAGGCTCTCGGTTTTATTTGTTTAAATTATACATATTTCACATTTCAATCATAGAACACAGGCAGTCGAAAAGGGTTGTATTCCTTCCAAATTTGTGTTCTTATCTGCTGGTGGGTTTCAATTATCTGTAGCCGTAGCATGACTTCTTATTACCTTACAGCTCTGAATTATGATTTTTATTTTTTTAAAACCATTAATTTGACAGCCTATTGGAATACTATTTGAAAATATCCAGACGTTTTTAATAAAATTTTTTTAATAAATGCTACAGGGGTACTTGGCACAGTGTATCCTGCTTTTAGAAGACAAATTTGCGTTTTCACGGGCACAGCGAGTATGACAGAATAATTTAGGTGCACTAGGATTTTGGGTGAAATCCAATCACTCCAGTGAAGGTACTATTAGTAACACGCTAAAATCAATACCATTCATCTTTAACTTTCTAAGCACAACTAGTTTGCAGACCTTGGGAAGAAATGGTGGTAATTGGGAAGCAGTGTGAGGTCTGCTGTTTTCTCTCTTTGTCTGTCATTCTGATTAGCTCCAATAAGAATCCTTTGCATTAACTTCTTGTTCGTTGGGAGGCCAACAGACTTTTTTTGTGTTGTTGGCTTTTAAATCTGTCACAGAATGTTTCTTTCTTTCCCTCTCTGCTGCCTGTGCCATCCCCTCTCAACGGAGCCTGTGGGAGACCTTCCTAAGCTGCCTTCTGCGTAGGGAGTGAAGCAATGTTGTATTTCAATCTCAACAGCATACACATTTTTGTTCCTCAAAACATGATTTCAAAGCCTCTTCTTACAATATACCAGCCCCATTAGGAGTTGGGATTATATGTTGATAAAAACATTCCCTTCTTTCAGTGGTAGCTAGTAGGTATTGTCATCTTGGTCCAGTCTAATGTTATTTGCTTCAGTGGGGTTACTTTGTGCTTATAATGACGTGATGCTGTAATAACACTTCTGGATTTCCAAGCAGAAGAACCAATGGGGATGTGTGAAACTCAAGATCTATCCTCTATTCTCAGATATACTGACCAGACAAACTTCTAAGGAAGAGGATTCCTATATGTGCATCATTTATCTACTCCTTCCTCTACCATCTATGCTTACCTGGAGCCTACAAAAGTCATTATTACCTATTGTATCTGTTACAGTAGCACCGAGAGACCCTGGCTGAACTTGTCTATAGTTGCACCATCAAAGAATGCAAGAGTTGGTGACCCAAAAGTGAGAGAATGAGAACTTAACCACCTCAAAGACGTGCAGTAAGTTAGTGGTGTAGCTGGGAGACAACTTCAGTTCACTTACTGAGCACCACTGGCTGCTCAGTGCTGTACCTTGGAAACCTCATTTTCTTCTCACTTTGAGAAATCTTCGCTGTGCATTAACGTAGAGTTGGGATCTTCACTAAGGCTCTTTGCTGTTGCCAAACCCAATAGTGGGCAAGCGTGGGGAAGTGCATTTAATGAGTGTTACTCATTTCAGCACTGAAACACAAATCTTCAATGTTTTGCTTAGCCTGAATTTATATGGAAGGAATGAAAGTCTCGAGCAGAGCCGGCCAGATTTATTTTTTTTTGCAGTCAGAAAAATACTTGTATTACTAAACCAAAACATTCTGCCCTGTGTCGTACTGTTATTTAAGTTGTGCTAAAATCTGCTGGAAACTACCTTTTAATTTGAAAAGAATCAAAAGAGGACTTAATCTTCTAACTTTTGTAGATGATGCTCCTTGCTATAGCGTGTAGCGGAAGAGCAAAGTCTGAGTAGCGCCGTTGGTAGACGTGCCGCAAGATCAGCAAACGCAGGAGTTGGACAGAGAGCTGATGCCAGAGTGCTGAAGCAGTTGTCTGAGCGGCTATTTTGTTTCCTCAAGCGCTTGTCAATTCTAGGAAAATATTTACAGTTTGTGTTAGGTGATGACTTAGCAACATATGATCTTGGAGAGCAAGCGATTCCCCTTACCGGACCCTACGGCCCCCCCACTGATGGCCCTACATAGGATTCAGGAAGTTCTCTCAGCCTTTGATGTCCAATGTCATTTTTATTATGTTATTCCAAGCAATTGCCTTCCTTGTTTTGAAGAGTGGCCACTGGGGACTTGTGGTTTATTCTGCAGTAAAGTTCCCGAAACTGCAGTGAGAGGAACATGCCTGTGAGCAGTTCAGCTGGACTGGGACTGGCTGCAAACGCCATGGCACATGCATCACCGCAGGCTCGCTTGGCCCATTCCTGAAGGCCAATTTAAAGGAAACTTCCCTTGCCACGACCTTTAGGGAAATCCGTAAGAAACAGTAATTCCAAGGATTGTGGGTGAACCTAGTCTTTTACAAATGCTGTAAAGAGAGAACTGTGTGTGAGGAGTATCTGGGGGAGCTTCAGTCGTGGCCAGGCTGCATAGCTGGTGATGAGAAGAAGCCAATAATTGTCTAGATCAGCTCCCACATTACTGGAAAACATTCAGTGCCAAGGTTGGATGTGAGAGGGTCACATTAGCAGCCATATCAAGCATGTCTCCTGGGCTTCATCAGCATCCTGCCTTTCAGTCAAAACCCCAATGCATTCTACGCAATCAGTGTTTTCTCCTTGTGGAAAGCCAGCCCCGTTTCAAGCTGGCAGCTGGTGCACTCACTCTGTGCACTGACTGAACCTCGTCTCAAAATAATGACTACTCTTGAGTTCCTATTTTGAATGCTGAACTCTGTATTTGCCACAGTCTTGGATCAGGCAACCCCCCAGGGATCTGGACTGTTGTGAAGTACCTCATTCAAAGCATTTTAATTCCTTGCAAATTCAGGAAGAGGTACAGGGAAAAGGATCTGTTGTCAATTTTTGGTAGACGTAGGAGGGCTTCTGATGTAATCTTGGAAATGCTCATATGCCTGTGATATCAATCACCACAAACATGTTTTGGCTGTGGGTTTTTTCCTTACTATTGCTGATTCTTTTTCTCTTAATGCCTTTTGCCATTTGCTTTTTCTCTTGTTTAGCTGCTAATGTTGCCTTCTTACGTGACATGGCTTTGTTGCGTTGCCTCCTCTCTGACATGCAACAGCTTCTCAAGCCACGAATAATATATTGCTATCATCGCACCGAAGACAGCGCGGGTGATACCACGTGGTTTGTGTTAACGTATAAAGGGCTATTTCAGAGCTTTTAAAGGATTCATCTCTGGAAAACTTCAGTCCCAAACAAAGGTAGTTTTGAAAGGAATAAGATGCCCGAGAGACTGATACTGATACTAGAGTCTTGCTGAAGGAGTCATGCTGAAGGGTTATGCTATCTCTTAAGCTTTTGACCTCCACAGATAAAAGCTGGTTTACTTTTGGCTTCTCTAAAAGAGCTGGTTCAGTCAGCGTCGTCCTCCAAATCAACAGGGTTCCAGATCTATGGCGCACTTTGTGTGCACAGATCATGGAGTAGTCCCGTTGTTTCCTCCCAGGGTCCCAGTAACATCCCAGCACGCAACTGCGTAATGCTTGCACTGCTTTATGGTGTAACGATTGAAGAAGGCGAGCTGATCCAATTTCAGAGACAAAAGCTGATCTGCTCTGACAGCAGAGATATGTTTTCTGCAATTACGATCCACAAACCTCTTTTGTGGAGGAAAGAGGAATTGATTTGAAAGAATCCCTGGCATTGTAACGCTATCAAAGTGAAATTGCTTGTTATCAATTTGCCATTCATTCTGAAAGTCTTTAAACCAGTTAGTTATTTTAATTCGACACAACTGTTGCTTCCAAATTATGGACCTGTAATCTTGTTTCAGTAACTCATCAGTGGCTCTCTTCTCATTTTCATATATAGTTCTGTATAAACAGTCTTTTCTCAAAGTGATTTAATATTCATGAAAAGTATCAGAAGCCACAGTTGATTTCATTCTTAGAATAAATAAATGTAGAAGTTTACTTCAAGTACCGCATCTCTGTCCTTTGAATATTGTGAAAAGGAGCATCTCTGAGGTGGAGGAAGCGTAATCTTTCCATCCCGAAAGCTCGTGGTATTGCTATTGGCAGTAGGTGTCCACCAAACAGAGCAGGTCTCCTCTAAGAATGGGACTGAAACCAGCAATTCACTGCGCACGAGTCATTGGGTTTGGGGGATGGATTGGTTGGAATTGGCTTTTGGGGATGCATTCAAAGCAATATACACTCACTTTACGTGGGGGTTCATTTGCGATTTTGTACTTGGGTTGGTGATCTGATGATGCAGAGAACTTTCCCCCTCACTTTCACGAAAACAGTTACTACTTGTAAGCAGATGACGTGATTTGGTGCTTTTTGTTGTGGTTGCTGTTGGTTTTTTGTTCGTTCTCTGAGTAAACAAAGCAATCTAGCCTTAGTTACAGCTGACAGACTTAACACAGGCAGAAAATGCTGCCAATGATGTACATTAAAGGCAAAATAAGCCTGAAGATAATAAACTCTGTCTCTTTTCAAGGTTTGCATTAGCCTTTTAGAGCTCCATATACTGTCTTTTGGTCAGTCTCAGACACCTGCCTGGGAATGCTCTCCAGAACAGGATGTCTCTAGTTACAAAGGCTTGATCCCACAAAAGAGGTGTATAATATATCAGAATCCAGCCCAACCCTTCTCTGTTTTTCAGAAATGCACAGACTGACTTGAAACAAGCTACATCTTTGGACCAGGAGAATGTTTTCGGACACCTGTCATCTCTTGTGTCCTCCTGCAACAAAAAATTGCAAGTCCTTTGAATTCTGTTTAATTGCCTGCGTGTATAAAACCCCTTTAACTTTAATGAAATCTTCTATGCTAACACAAAGCAGATTTTAAACATATGAATGCACAATTGTAATAAGTTGCTGCTTTTTAAAACCTTAATTTAAAAAAAGAAACACATGAAGAAGCTAGATGATGTTCGTGTGCCACCTCCTCCTCCTCTTTCACGATAGTAGTGACTATGGGCACTTATTTTAAAGAATAAAAGATTGAATGGTAAATCCAGCTAGTTCAGGGGCCTCCTTGTCCCTCTGTCTCTGTTCTCCCCTATTTTTTTCCTCCTTCTTTTCCACCTTTTACTGTTCTTAGTGTCTTTCAGGGTTAATTTGTACTCTCAGACCCTAATGCTGCAACAGCTTGCGTTCAGCAGCGGAGATGATGTGGGAAAAATTAATGAGGGCTAGCTTGGACGTGGCTTTGCTTTCCTAGCCTTGGAGCGGTTGCTTTAGACGCTCATTCCCAGTTTTCTGCCGGCTGTTCTACAGCCGCTCAGCAAGAGAAATCAAGATGGTATCACTTACAATGCACAATAACCAAAATCTGAGAAAGCCTTGCTTTCTGTTCCCGATATTGCTAAAATTATAGCGTGGGAAGTAATAGTCTCCCTTCCCTCTTCTCTCTCCTGCCATGCAAATGTTGTTGTTACATGCTATTCTGCACCAAAAAAAGTGTTAAAACCAGGCTAATCTAATCTGATCTGCTCAAAAAAAAGGTGAAAGGGGATTAGGGATGGAGATTTATTCCCAGCCTGTATTAATTTCTTGGGCTATTTACTTGAGTTTTCCTCCCCTTCTCTTGTTCTTCGTTTTTTATCAACATTTTCTTGCTCTTTCCTGGCTCTGGGTGAGGGCAGGGTGGAGGAGGGACCTGCTGAACACGAGCTGCTGGTGGAACCCCATGGCGTGGGTTGCTGCCAGGGGCAGGAAATGGAACACATGCCTTCCACCAAGGCATATTTCTTGTTCTAATCACATCAGCAGTCATGCAGGGAGAAGTGGCACTGACAAAACGTCAAGAAATCAATCCTCGCACGGACACGGGGTTCCAACCGTAGCTATGGATGGATTTCTGTCACAGAGAGGAAACAGCCGTGGCCAAAATTGTGTTGCACATTATGATTATGGCTGCAAAGAGCACTCGGTTTAACCCAAATCATGGCAAGCTTTTGGATTAGCGAGTCCCTGACCCAAGCTGCCTAATGGAAAGTTAAAGCGAACTTAATTAGCAGCTTCAGCTTGTTGTGTTCCTTGTCATGCTGTATTACCGCTCTGAGGAATACCTGTTCTGCAAAGCTTTGGCTCAAAGGCTGCTAAGGTTTGAATAAATCAAGTGCGCTCCTTTAGAAGCTTTCACCCTATTACTTAATCAACTAAATATATACGCACACATTACATATTTTTGCCAAGTCTGAAGTCATGCTTTCTCCCTTTTTTTTGAACTATAAATTTCACGTTGGGGCCTGGCAATAGAGTGCACTGTTCGTACATACAAGAAAAGAGGAAAGCAGAGTTGCCCTTGTAGCTGTCGTTGGTATGCGTTGCAAGCAGCTCGGGCTGCTGCCGTGCTGTAGTGGCACCACGGGCTCTGCCCTTTCTGCAGGACGCAAAACACTTCGCTTCCTGGGTTTCACAGTTGGGATATTTTACATAGGAGATGAAAGCCGCTTCAATTTGTCCTGGGTTAGCTGCCTGAAATGAAAAGGACTGGGAATATGTTTCTATCCCTTCGGGCTATCAAAATTCCGGGATAAGAATTACACAGCAAAAGCAGCACAATGTCATAGTTCTGCGCACCCTTGTCACAAGGCATAATTTCAAGGGCATATTTTTAGAGTTAAAGAACACATAAACAGTTAAAAAAACAATGAAGGAGTTGCTTTGCTGTAGGACTCTCATTCGATTAGCTTTGATACTTCACCATTTAACTACTGTTAGCAAAATACTGATATTGCCATCGCGTAACAGCCAAGTAACAAGAAAATTCTCTAAGGAAGAAAATACATTTTAAAAACAGAACTTTGAAGTTTGGGTTTAAATAATGTTGAAAGATATGAAGTCTCTGCCATACAAAGGAGGGAGGGAATGATTAAGTCGGTTAAGCAAGAGTGGTTGAAGTGATACGAACAGGGTTATTTGTCTGTTTATAAAGGAAATGTGAAGCGAATATTACTGAGAACGCTGCTGGTTTGCTTTAATGTGTTCAGAGTAGTGATATGTAAAATGAAGTAGGTTGTCTTAACTTAACTGGTGAAACTCTCTGCTGCAAGATACTTTGCAGGGCAGAAATTAGTAATGGAAAAAGGTACAATCATTTTTATCAGTGAATGGGTGAGATAAAGGACTTGAGATCTATCTGTGACAAAACATGATGGCTATGATTGAATTTGTTGACTGACTGTTTTGTCCGGAGGTATGTAATATGCGTGTGTGTCAGGTGAACCAGCTACTTGCGTGGAGATTTCAGAACATCTTTGGAGGCCTCTAACAGTGGCAAATACAACTCTCAGAATTTTCTTTCAGAGGGAAAACAAGCCATGCTTTTCTACAAAGACTTAAGATAGCACCATTTAACATTTATTACTTGATGTTCATAATCCTGATGGGTGTTAGCAAATATGGGTGTGAATAGCAAGTACGACACTTTGCATTGCTCTTCAGACCATGCACAATCTTAATTAAATCTGCTAAAGCATGAGAATTCTAGATGAAAGCCAAGGGGCCTTTCCAGCGCATCCTAATGCTTCAGGCGCAGAGGAGGGCTGCTGGAATAGCTGGTTGTATCTTTGACAGAAGGCGTCCTATCCATGGGCTCTAATAGTTGGGGATCATTTTGATAGCTAATTACTTCCTGTGCTAGTGAAGACTAACTCACTGTGGACCTTACGGCAGTTTGCTGATTGTATCAGTGTCGTAGCCATTGAGAACACATCACACCGACAGCACCTATTATTACCCTTTTCTTTCTAAAACATATCCATGATAATTTGCTGCCTACCTCTTAATAGCTCTGTTTTGCATTACTGTGGAGAGTGAACTCTCTGTTGAGGAAGCAGGGGCAGCAAAACAGGCGTACAATGGTATGTTCTGATCTATCTATGAACGGAATTCATAATTGTGTCAATCTGCTGCTGATGAAAGTGATGTGTTTAAGCCCAGTGCTCCCACACTTCCAGTCTGCCTCCTCGGTACCCAGAGTAGCTCCATGGACTACCACATAGATGACCTGCAGGAGAATCCGGACTTGGTGATGGAGGATCTTCTTCAGATATATGCTCTCTAACATCAACTTACCTGTTAACAAGTTTTCTTTTAAAGCTGTGAAGATTTTGGGGCCTGACACTTGCAAATATATGTTATATAATGTGGTTTTTCATATATAGTCCAGACACATACCTGGTATCTGATGGCTTGGTGTATGCCTATTAGTTTAGGAATAGGTTATTTTTATTACTCGCTTTCCTTCCTCTATCTCCAGTCAGAATAAATCTAAATTCAAATTTGAAAGAGCTGGGGGGGGGTTAGGTGAGGGAAAGAGAATCTAGCAGTCAGCT
>WEIS01042431.1:11867-25473 GCA_013389965.1 Todus mexicanus
GGGGGGGGGTAGGTGAGGGAAAGAGAATCTAGCAGTCAGCTCAGCATGCCAAGGTTCATCCCAAAGCAATTTTTACAGCTGCATTTTAAACTCGTTCTTTAAAAAAAAAAGAAAAGAAAAAAAAGAAAAAGGTTTATAATAGAGATTTAAACCTTTCCTTGACAATAGAAGAGCAGCTGGGTACTGCTAGAATATCAGAGGTTGCTGAGCATTGCAGTTCGAATGAAACTGTCTGCCCAACTTTAAAAGAAGATGTCAAGAGCAGACCCTCTCTCCCTGAAAAGAGAGGGGGGAAAAAAGGCCTTATTGATCCATTTAGCTGGTAACAGATACGAACCAACCCCAAAAGTACATTTTCTAGCATTCGAGTTAGATAAATGTCAAGAGCTGCAATTGATCTGGAGTTCACTGCAAAACTTCATGGCCATAGAGTGCTACAGAGTGGTGAGTTCTGCAGAAAAGGAATGACATTCTGTGGAGAGATTTTTGTCATGTTTTCTGTGAGAAACCTGCTTGAAGGATGGGTGCTATAGCATACGGCACTGGTAAGAGTTTGCGGCACTGGGCAGAATTCCCTAGTCTTTTGAGAAGGCATGAAAGAATTGTATTGGTTTTGGTGTAAGATTTGGGCTGTTGGATAGTTCTCCTCACTTATCAGCTGTCTTGTTTTGTGATGCTTTTGTAAGAACAACAACCACACTGAGCAGCTCGCTCTATCAAATCTGTCAGCTGTGCTTTAACAAGTGGTTGTTGGCTTATCCTTCATCCTGGGGGATGAAGTAGATAACCCCTTATATGATAGCTGCCCATGCTGACATGCGCTCATCCCCTGAGGAACTTATCTGCACGGCTGGATCTATCCAGAAAAGATTGATGGCCAATTCTGAGTATGCTACAAGGAAATATGGAGCTGCCTTTGACTGGATGGTCAAGTGTGTGTGGACAAGGAGAACCAGAGAGAGTTTCTGAAATATCTTGTCTCTATGATGACTAATTTAATCTTTTGTTGTTCTTTGATTCCTTCCGTCCTCAGAAGATACTTTTTGGGGAAACGAACAAATCAGATAATTAACAAGAACTGAGGGGATTAGAGACTCTGATACCCCAGACCAAGAGGAGGTTCCTCATTCAGTCTAGTCTTTTGAGGATAGGAAAGCAAAGGCCATTGCTCTGAGCGCTTTCAAATCATACAAGGAACTGAACATGCTCATATTGCTGACCCACATTGATGTGTTTGTCCTCAACTTCAGAGTTTTCAACTTCTTACTAAGATTCCTCCTTTCAGTTAATTGAATGACAAATCTATCTGCCAATTTTTATTTTTATTTTTTAAAAAAATATATGAGTATTTAAGGCACAGCCATAGCTCAACTGAATTATTTCTTGCGAATCTGGTCTACAGGAGCTCTAATCCATGTGGAAGATATCTAGAAAAATTCAGTTAGAATATGTGCTATAATTGTATAACTATTTTGACCTTGTACTAGGTGGCTATCTTTAATCTAATGACTATAATAAAATATGCCTGGATGGCACTGGGCTACCAAATCAGCTCCTAAATAGAATAACAGTTTTTCTTAACGAAGTACAGCAAGGCATGTGGAAGAAGTCATGTATTTTACTGCTTTTTACTGTTGTTTTTTCCAAAAGGAGTAGGATGAGTGTCAAATACACGGATATTCTCACACCCAGTGTTGGTGTGGCACTCCGTCAGTGAAGGAAGATGTTTCTTTAACCTTCTGTCCTGGTTTGGGTTAGAACAGAAATTCTGTTCTATGACTTATACTTTTCAGCTAAGTCTGTCTGAAGTTAGCAGCATGTTTACCAGACAGAGTCTGCTTCTAGCAGTGATAACACTCCATGTTTATAGTTAGCACCAANAAAACCATGACACCTTCAGTAGAAACAACAACCTTTATGTCACGTCGGACTTTATGAATGGATCTCCAAACCTTAGAAGCTTCTTGTGAGGATCCTAAGGAGTCTATGGAGCAAAAACCAGTTTTGTGTGTGTTTCGAGCTCCAAAAGGGTTGCTTACACAACTCTTGGCAACTCCTTCTTCCAGGGTACATCCTTAGGATGTTCTATATGTGTCCCCTAAAGAGTTAATTTCCACACTCAAGATTAAGACCAAGCAATGACCGGAAAACACAGTAAGAAGTGTCTGAGAGACTACATAAAAAAACAGCTTCTGCAAAGTCTTAGAAAATGAACTTTGTTCCATGAAAATTTGAGATGGTAATGAATAGCGGAGTACTTATTTGCCAGCTGAATGACAGCTAAATATAGCGCTTCCAGCAGAAGCTTCTCAGATAGCGGATTTCTGGATAAATGAACAACCTGCTTCTGCCCTGAAGATGCCTTTATCTTTAAAATTCTATTCTTTAAAATATTCTTTTTACTCTTTAAAATAACAGCGAACAGAGCTGACTGGCTGGCCAGGCCAAGCCAAATGAGAGTCCCCTCTGAGCTTAGACTTCTCTTTGCAGCAAACCATTGCTCTAGCTGTGCTGGTTTCAGCCACGAATTGCTGTAGAATGGGAAAGAAAGGGCTTAGGACTCGAAATTACAAATGTTCACCCCTTTCCCCCCTTCTAAAAGTCTGGTATTAAAGATCAGAACAGACTTTGGTAATGATTCATGAGATACCACCACCCTCCCTCCCTCTCACGAGCGTGCTGCTCGCCTGATTTCTTCTACACATCAACGTGGTCTTTTATTGCTGTTTAATAATAAATGGTATTTTGTTTGCCTACCTGACACTTTTATTAACTTCACTTTTGTGTGTACGTACACATGGTTCTCCAGGCATGATTTCTCCCCAACACCCCCCAAATAATATAGAGGAGGGGTGTGGTGAAAAAAGCACAGCTTTATTTGAAGAGAATTTGTCCCTAATCTGTTGCAGCTGTAGGGGACCATTTGGCCAATTAAAGTGAAAAGGCTTTGGCTCCTTCCCAAATGAGGTGACCACATGTTCCACTTGCGTTGGTCACCTCAGGGAAATGGTGGGTCATGAGGGCATCTGGTTGTCATTTCCTCTCCGGTCAGCATGAGGCGGGCATACAGCAGCAAGGAGGGGAAAAGAGTATGTTTTCTGTATCTCATGTCTTGTCCTGCAGCATCGAAAGGTCCAGCAGCATCTAGTGAGCGTAGGAGAGAGTCCTGCAACGTGGTGCAGTCTAGGATTTAGGAATGGAAGCTCTAGGTTTCGTTTGCTTAGTTTTGAGATGTCCTCAACTTATTTCTGTCTCTCAGCTCCCGTAGCATAAATGTGAAGGTTCTGTTAACGTAGAGGAATTATGGTGGGTTTAAACTGGTTTAACGGGAGAGTTTCTTTCACAGGTAGGAAATGTGGCCCCTTGACAAGGCAACAGCCCCTCCTGCTACAGACAAATGAAAAGGTCAAGAGCTGTTGGGTAATAGAGGTTTGATGCAAATGTAAGAAGACGTTGTGATCTCAAATGAGTGATGTAATCTTATGCTCCGCAAACAGTGTAGATCATGAATTATGAAGCATTTTACAAGCTGATCTGTAGCTTAATTGACTCCCAGACTGCACATCCACCTCGGGCCGAAGGGAAATGCAGACTGCCGGAGACAGCGCAGTGAGGCTGTCTTCAGAAAATCAGAAACATCTGGTTCCAACTAAACTCAGGCACTAATAAACTAATACTCATCATGAAGGGGGAAATGCTTCAATGAACTAGCCAGGTCAGCGAACTCATTTTCCTCTGGATTTGGCTGGCCCCCAGTTTTCAAACTGTTATTGTTAACGCAGGCTGGTTATTTACCTTTGTTAATGAAGCAGTGTCCATGGTGAAAAGGTTTCCTTGATCTGAAACTTTCATCTTTTCAGTACGATGAATTTAGAGTTGTAACTTTGCCATTCCAGGGTCCTGAGCGCTGCAGTAGCTGAGGATTCACGAAGAAGTTCCTGCGAGGCAGCTGAGTTGATAAATGTGTTTTCTTAACATGGCTGTTGCTGTTCAAGGGGCTGTGAGGCCCAGGCAAAAGCATCTCAGAGAAGGACAGCACACACGGAGCAGCTGATGAACCATGGTCACCTCCTTGTGAGCCTCAGCCTTGATCAGAGGCTGGAGAGGAAGCAATGAGTTGTTGACCACATGGTGAAACTCAGCAGGTTATGCCACGGCCAAGGGAGCATGGACCAGCATCTGACCTGGCGCAAGCTTTGCAGGGGGAAGAATACAATGGTGAGGGACAAGTTATGTGTGTGTGCTCTTAAAAGTAGGGTTGTTGGTCAGAAATATTTACTCTTGTCCGTATGAGAACCTTTTAAATTTCTTCACAAAAGAATAAGAAAGTTTTAATTCTTATCTGGCTTTATTAACTCCTTTCTTGTCTTTCCTCCAACAGAATTTTGGTTTTTCTGGAAGCTGACCTTGTCTGAAGCCTAGAACCTGGAGCCAGCCTGATTTCTCCTTAACGACAAAACATAGCTTCAGCTTCATCTGTCCGTGCGTCCCACTCCATCGTGTGTTCTAGTTTTGTCACCTGCTTAGTTTTCTAAACTGTGCCGCATATGGCGCAGGTGTCTGAAGGATCCTATGATTACAGTTGTGTTTGCTTGTTGAAAGAGTTGCTGTTTATAATTTCTTCTAAATGTCATGAAACACTTGTACAAAACAAAATAAAAGTTTTAAGCATTTATCAGTGAATGTTTAATTATCAAATGGCTCTATACCTGAAATGAAGAAGAGGGGAATACAGCTTTAGCTTTTGCCAGCGACTTTTAATTTTTCCATTGGATCCCAAAATCTCTTCTCCCAGTGGCTATCAATAACTTCACAACTGCTGCATAAAATTCTAGATGAATGTTTTTCAGTAAGATGTAAAGAGCTAAGTTTTCACAGGGGTTAAAATATGATAACCACTTTTTTTTCTTACCCCCCAAAGCTGAAACTATGAAACTATCAGAGGCTTTCCTTTGAAGGCGTTCCGATTTTGAGATCATGTGAGAACTGAGAAGCTTGAAGATGTTTTAGAGTCCAGCCAAAAGTTGATCAGCCTCTCTGGAAAGCTGATCACTTAGCTGTGACCTGTGGCTGAGGACTCACCTTGGCTGTACACCAAGGAGGCCATGGCCAGGTTCCTGTTGTCCACAAACCCCCAAGGAACCGATTCCCAGGGGCTGCTGGGGCAGGAGAGGGGCTCACACCAAGCTGGGCTTCTCCCAGTGCTGCTCTGGTCTGAAGGGAGAAGGACACCCAGCTCCCAGCCCAGCTGAGCTCTCGAGGGGGCACACAGGGAGCACCCTGCTCTGCTCCCACACGCTGGCAGCCAGCGCCGAGCTGCAGGAGGGACCCCTACCCACAAAACCCTGCTGGGCCAGAGAGGGGTAGGAAATAAAGGCTCAGCTAATGAGGGGTGATGGGGAGCAGGGAGCTGCTGGCTTGTCCCCATTTCCTAATCTTTCCTCTATTTCCAGAGTCCCCTTTTCCTCCACCCCTGTTACCTCCAGAATCCTGCCCACTGCCCACTCCTTCAGCTCATGCCCGTGTCCTGCTGCTCCTGAGCTCTGACACATCTCCGTGTGCGCTGCAGAGCCCCGAAGCTCCCCAGGAGCTGCCACGTGTGATGTTCCCTGTTGCTTTGCTCCCAGTTCAGCTCAGGGTGGTGGTCCCGGCCCCATCGGGGTGAACGAGCCCATTCCTGTTGACAGAGCCACGCTCTTCCTGTGCCAGCTTCGGCATCCAAAATTTCCCTTGAGTTCTCCTGGAATAAGATCCTGGAAGTGACGTTTGTGCCAAGCGGCTCTGTGGGGCTGGAAGGGAAAAGGAAGAAAAACCAAAACCAACCAGCAACCACCCACCCACCCACAAAAACAACCTAGAGGTTCCTGGGTAACTATTTGAAGAAATGGCAAATTCAACATAAGTGTTTTATTTCTTTTTTTGTTTGATTTGTTGGTTTTCTTTCCTGCAGATGCTTTTGATCTAGAGAGGGTCTGGAAGTTAGGCCCCAGTATTTCTAAACATAGTCATTTATAAATGCACTGTTTGCCTGGAGTGGCTGGTGTAATAAAAACAAGTGACAAAATACTTACCCTTTGCAGATCGGATTCATTTTTTTCTTGCACAGCCTACAATTTTCCTACTGCATTTTGTGGCTAGCGATGCCAGTTCCAATGAATTCTCCAACTGGAAAATGAGAGAGAACTGGAGTTAAAACTATATTCTTTCTAGTTTAAGGTATGAGCTCCTGAATCTTGCACTGTAAGGATGATTTATAGGTGCCTTTAATGCATTTTCAATTTAACAATATTCTCAGAATAAATGACAGATAATAAATAATTGTAGGGCGTGTGTTCTAATTTCCCAGCTATTGAGGTTTTTTATATCTCAGATACTGCCCCTGAAGTCCAGAGAGCTGCTTTTCAGTCTCTGTATTGGCTAATGCCAGAGCTGAAGATAAACAAGCTATGGCCTTTCAATCTGTGGAGTTTGATTGGCATCATGCTAAACTTACATGATTCTGCCCTAAGAAAACATGAACCTTTTTCCAAGGTAGAAGGAAAACTGCAGGGATTTTGGGCTAAGGTCATGTTCATCCCCCTCCCCCGCTTCCTTTCCTCTTAGGAAACCTGACTCATAACATCTTCCAGAAAACATTTTGAGTATCTAGAGCAACATATTTTGTCTCAGCATATTTTAGATTCAGTAATTCTCTTTTCTAACAGACACGTTCTTCCCTCAGGATCACATTTTCCACTTTTTTTTCATATTCCCTTCTATTTTCTGGGGGAGATCACAGCAGGAAAACACCTGAAGATCTGTATAGAAAGATGCGCTTTCATGTCAAAGCCTGCAACAGCTTTTCTGGAAGGATTCCTGCTTTTTTCAAAGTCTTAATGCACATTGCAAGATCCTGGAGAAACCACCCACACCTCGAAGCAAGGCTTTCCCTGACTGACGCCCCTCTAAAACTTTCTCCAGAACTCCCTATGATAGAAACCACCCAGTTTCCCTGCCTGTCCCTCACCACTTTTGCCATCAGAAAGTCGCTTTTTGCTTTGGTCTTGTTTTTCCTGAAGCGGAATCTTTCCTTTCTGCATCTTTAGCCTTCTGCTCTGTGTGCTTTGAGACAAAGACAGGCTGTTCGTATCTCTTTGCACCAGACTTTCACATATGTGATGACTTCATTCCCTGTCATTCTTCTTAGGCAAAATAAGCTTGTTTGTACAATCTGTACTCGAAGGTTTTTTGTGGGTTTTTTTTTTGGGGGGGGGGGTGTTGTATAACTCTGCTTGCTGCCATTGCATTCAACTTGTTTATGAATCATACATTTTTTTTCCTGAGGATTTAGGTAGAAGAAACATCTTTGCAAGACAAAAAAATTACGAACAGAATCATCCCTTCTTTATTCAATCACATTACTTATGGATTTTACTGGGGGAAACGGAATGTCCTTGGGACTCTGCGTTGTACGGATCTATTACAAACTAGTTAACAAGGACATTTCATGTAATCTAATTTTCATTTACATAACCTTTAAAAATTGGATTATTAAGGCTTAGGCATTGTAATGCAGGAGCGGTGCGAGGGGCATCCCTGCTTAAAGCGCACGAGGCACTTCTTTGCTGAAGAGAGTGAAGCGTCGGATCTCAGCCTGTGAGATTTGCCGTGGTTTATGTGGAAGCGCAACCTGAGTGTGCCCAACTGAAAAGCATTTCAGGACAGAGTTAATTTCTTAACAGAAATTACATTTCCCAGTTCCACGCTAAAAAGGATAAAGTAAGAAGTTGTTAATTGGTGAAGGGTGGAAGGGCCATGGGATTTGTAGGCAGAGCTGGTGATAATGTAACTGGTAGAGATTAGAGACTAATCATGGGGAACCAGCGTTGGGCTCTTGCAGAGCAGCCCTGTCATTGGGAATCAGGTGCTCCCAAGTTCTAGCCCTGGAGATTCTGGTCTTTGTGTGTGTGCTTGAGTGATTGCCCCCATCAGTGGTCTGTAATTAATTAATTAGTGACGGGTCATGTGCAGAAGGCATTGGGAGAATATATTTAAGGGGGTGTGTCCTTATTCTGCTTCCTTCCCCTCAGATGTGGGTGTTTGGATGTGGTGAGGTGTGCTGAGGTAAATATGTGTTTCACAGCAAAGGGGTGTTAATACTTGGATATTTGTTCTATTTTAAGTGAAGTGTGAAAGTTTCAGCTTTCACTGTTATGCTGTAAAGCAATTATATCTCTTATTTCTTTACTAGGAAGGTAATGGTGATGGGTTTCAAGCCTTAACCATTAGCTAAGGTTTTATGCTGGTGTCAGCTTTGATGGGGATATTTACTTTTATATCACCGTAATCTTTATTAGCAACATGATTGCTGCCAGCTATAGATGATGATGATGATGATGTTGTAATACTCAAACGAAAGTGTAGTGCTTTTGCAGTAGCAGAAAGACAACTGTGCGCATCTGTGGGTTTTAAATGAATGAGTCTGTATGTTAGGAAAAGAATAACCACTGGTTATTTCTAGGGTAGGTTGCAGACCTATCATACACTTCTAGAAGTGTTAGGGAAGGCAACTGCATCTATCAGCAGGGCTGCTTCTTGCATTCCTCACAATTACAAAACCATTTAGTGAAATGTGAATGCTGGAATTACGGTATATTTTAGGAAATATGAATTAATTTTAACACTAACATTAATATTTCTTGTTCTGCTATTAATCACTTGACTACAGGGTGTTTGAAACAGAGCCCTTTTAAAACAGGAGATGTATGAGGAAATGAACGTGGCTCCTGCCTTCCTTTGGGCAACCAGACCCCAAGCGTGCACCAAACAGAGAACGTCTGGTGGCTGAGCATCCAAAATGTGAGTAAGCCAATGGATAATGTACTTACCTGACTACAGCTCAGTAACGTGCCATCCGGAAAATGCCTGGGATTTAGTTACCCCACGGAACATCTGGTGTGAATTCTAGACGAGGGCACCGTCTGGCGGGTTTGGGCTCAGCCACGAGAGCAATGAGCTTTGCCATGTGTGCTTGGAGGTTGTTGAGGGTTTTGGAGACAGGGCAGGTTGATAAAGAAGTCTCGGGAGCTCTCTGGGTCTGCTGTAATGCAAACAGAAACATACAGCCTGGGGATGGCATCCCCCCAGATATGGGAGCCAGGGGATGGAGCTGCAGCTGCTTAGAGCATTTCTACCTCAAAGAGACAGAATTAGCTGCAGGTGTTGGACGTGTCTCGGGTTTGTGGTGCAGGTGTGGGTGAAGTGAAGCCTTCCTGCTCCAGCGCAGCCGCGATTCTGTGGTGATTCTCTGCTTTCCTGGTGGTATTTCCATTATGGATGTATAATGATGATTGCTTGGTTTCAGTCTCTGAAGTTTAACTCTTGAAATGTCCAGGGTTTATGGGTTATGCATTGTGGACTTCATAAGAAACTAAAGATTTTTCTCTTGGAATGCGAGAGAGGTCAGGGCTGGGTGCAGCACAGCTTTGCTAGTGGCATGGAGGTAGCAAGAGGGAAGTCTTCTCTCTTCTAAGCAATTTGAGAATATTATATGAATCACTTCTCAGGGAGAAAACTCCTGTTCAAGTTGTAATAATATGTCAAATCTTTGCTGCACTAGGAAGGAGGTTTTTATTTCATTATTCTTGATAATTTAGTGTTCCCTTTAAAACCAGTTTAAACTTGGGCCATCAAGACTAATTAAATCATCTTGCTTTATAAATCACACTCAACTGTCTTTGAAAACATAGGTGCTATCTGCCTATTGCCAAGGCACAGGATTTTGGAAGTACTGAGGGGTTTTATTGCTTCCTCTTTTTATTTTACCTTACAATAAAGTTGCATTTTCTAGAAATGAGCTATTAGCTGTGCAAGTGGAACACCCTGGAATGAAGGTTTCAGTTCCAATTTGTGCTTTTGTATCGCTGTCTTCTCCTGCTTCCTTGGGGAGCATCCTAAAACAAAGTTTCCAAGTGCGGTAAAATGAGAGTGTCCCAGAAAACCCACCCCACTTTTGTTAGCGATGACTTCTTTATAGAGCCTTAACCGCCTCCTNTGTGTCTCAGAAAACCCACCCCGCTTTTGTTAGCGATGACGACTTTGTGAAGGAGGCGGTTAAGGCTCTATAAACTTGGGAAGATGTCACAACAAGGGGGATCTTTGGGCCCATTCTTGACCTTTTTGCTGGTTATTTTAAGTATAAATATGAATATAATGAAATACAGAGCTGGGCGTCAAGGTGTTAAGAGAATCCAGAAATCCAAACATGATGTGAAATCTTGATCCTACAACTTTATACAGCTCGAAACGTAATAATTAAATAAAATAGCATATTCTTCCTTTTCCTTTAGCTTTACAGAGCACATGCGAAGCCTGAGAAACAAAGTTGATGTGTGGGGTGGGGGTTTTGTTGGTTTTNTGCCTTTGATTCGGGGGACCTGAAGAAGACTGTTTAAATGCAGAAGACGTCCTAGACACTGGGATCCCCGCAANAGGGTTGGGAGGGGATTTGGGCGAGGACGGGTAACGTTTAGGTCACGAGTTCTTGTCTGCATAGCGGTACTGGTGTGGGAGATTGGAACATTTATTAGGAAATCATTCTGAATAGAAAATAATACTGCATTATTATAAAACTGAAATGAAAAGATTCAGTATATTGTAAGTCTGAAACCTGTGTGCGCAGTACTTCTAGGAGGTTGTCCTGGTTTGGGTTAGAACAGAAATTCTGTTCTATGACGTACTTTTCAGCTAAGTCTGTCTGAAGTTAGCAGCATGTTTACCAGACAGTGTCTCCTTCTAGCAGTGATAATGCTCCATGTTTATAGTTAGTACCAAGGATTGGCTTGCAAACCAAGGTCTTTAACAGACTTCGCGTACCACATGGGAGGTGCAGAAAAGTCAGTCCCTGACTGAGCCGATAACCTGGCACAGAAGCAAGAAGACAAGATAACCAGTGCCCCAAGACTGGACAGAGATACTAGTCTTTAACCAATTGGTGCCGCACGTGTATGGCGTGTTTAGTAGTTTGTAGCTAATTCCTAGAGTATGCGTATCGCGTGAATAGTTGTTTGTATCCAATTAGCCTTTAGAAAACAGCGCGTGAACCCTGTGTTATGCTATATGTTGTGAGCTTTTTGGGCAATAAAGTGAGCATCGACCATACTTCTATGAGGACTTGCCTTTGATTCGGGGGACCTGAAGAAGACTGTTTAAATGCAGAAGACGTCCTAGACACTGGGATCCCCGCAACAGTTCTCGTTTCCTTTCCTAATCACTAAGTCTCTCTCCTTTATTTCCTTTCTTCCCTTTTTGGGTGGGGAGAGGGAGAGAGCGTTCTGTGGCAGATTTGGCGGTGCCCTGACCCCAAACCGTGACAGAGATTTAGACTTGTTTTGTTGTTGTGGGTTGTTTTTTTTTGTTTCCCCCCCCGTTGAATCTTATCTAGAATGCTCAAATGTGTTAATGACTCATGGAGTATAGACCTTCTTTCAAACAAGTTCTATTTTGTGGGCTGGTGAATTCCTAGCAGAACACATCTTCATTTATCTGAAAATGAAACTTCACTTCTTTTCAAATCAGTTTTGTGAAAGGATATCCACCACCGAGACACAGATAAGACCAGAACTCTAGATTTTATTTTTCAAGTTAGTACTTTCTTGAAGTTGTAAGGTGGGGAAAAAAAAATAAATCCTTGTTTGATTTCAGAGTAACAGGCAAGCAGAAAATGTAATTATTTTAAACTAGGCTTATCCTCATCAGCTTATATGGTATTTTATTTTGTTTGTCTTCTCTTTGGAGCTGAATACTGTTCTTTTAGCTACTTGTTTGGATTTGTTTTGTGTCAATTTCTTGTACCCTTTGTCAGTTGACCTTCATATTACCAGTAAAGAAAGCTGTTTCTCCATAAATCTTGCGTGCATCCCTATCTTAAAAGTACAAAACGCGCTCTATTTGCAGATTAATTGATACCTTTTCTCATACAAATGACAAAAGAAACCTGGAGCACATTAGTAATGTGATTGCAGTGCTACTTCAGGCACAATTACCTTGTCTTAAACTGAAGATAAGCAGAATTGCAGAATTCTCTCTGGCAAGAAAGCCCACTCCTTCGGGAGGAATTAAGGAGAAATTGGAGGAATGCTTGTGAGAATGTGTTCTTGTAGGTCTTTGCATGCTTTTTTTTGCCTCAAGTGAAGGCATGTGGAAAGAACAGGTTGAATTTTTTTAGAAGGTTTTTACTACGCTCTCAACCGCTGGTATCTGTGATAGTTTGATCTCTGATAGAGACAAGTTACCACAATTATCTCTGGAAGCCTGTTAACCAGTCAAGACCAAATCTTGAGACCTGAGACAAGAGATAGCAAATCTGCTTATCAGACTGTAAGTGTCTGATAGTTTGGGGTTTTTTTCCTCCTTGGATGAATTCAGGGTTGATTCCAATCCACCAAACTGCCCCTTGGAAGGCAATTTTTCTGAGACTTTGTACAAGTTATTTTAGCAAATGGCCAAGAATAGATTTAGTAAAATGTAAGTTATAAATATTTATCAGTCAAAGGGGGAAAACTGAACTGTGGGACTACGTGAAGTTGAAGTTGTCATGTGCTAAATAAATATATTTAAAGTTAGCGTTTGGGTCATTCTGCAACATAAACGGTGTGGGTGTGTTTGGGTTTCGTGTTTAAAATTTTGTTGGTGTTTATATCTGCAAATAGAAATTCTGAAGGAGCATAATGAGAAATTAATCTGTAATAATATGCGGGGTTCAAATACAGTTTAAAAATACTAGCGGAGTTGAGAATGTGAAATATTCCTTTGCGTAATGATGTGTCTCTTGAACTAGTCCAGGGAATCTCTCCAACTAGTCCTGTTCAAAGGTTCCGTACCCTTTTAACAGTTGTGTGACACACTGTTTTTCTTTCTTATATCAAACTCCTCCGGATCTGGTAGATGTTGCCTCTCTTTGGAAAAAAAGCTGGTGTTCAGACTTTATACAAGGTCCTGCAACCTGCAGGACCTGGTGGGAATCAGAGTGGGGAGAAAACTATAGGAGAGAGAAGTTGCAACATCTGCAAATCCTCTGACTAGCACATAAATTCCTTTTTGAGTCTCCTGAATCCTTGCACCAGAAGAAAGCTGCTGAAGGTATTTTGGTGGGGAAGCAAAAGGTCTTTGGACCTGGTATCCTATTTAATTACCTGTCGGACTCCTCCAATAGGTAAGAGGAAGGAAATGACTTGACATGTGAAGAAGCTCAACTTTAAATGTGCCGAATTTGGAGGTGTAATTATCTACCCAACAGTTTGAAAAGTTCCAGGGGCCTGACCCAAAATCCATAAAGNCAGTTTGAGAAGTTCCAGGGGCCTGACCCCAAATCCATAAAGTTTAACTGAATTCTTTAATGGGCTCTGGATTATGCCTTAAGAGAGTAGGCCTACCTTAGTTTGCCAATTCCCTCTTTCGCTTAATTTCCTGACTTGGAAAACTTAACAGTCTACTTCACTCTTGCTGTTTGAAGTAAGAGTGAATTCCTTTAGAACAAAAAACACGGGAGAGGACTTAAAGAATGAGGTGAATTAAGAGCAGGTGTATTCTTAGTTAGTTCCAGTAGCCAATGCCTGGGTGGTTGTCC
>WEIS01042433.1:0-26635 GCA_013389965.1 Todus mexicanus
AAACAACAACAACAACAAAGAGATCTACACGAACTAATATCAATTCTTTCTTTTATTTTCTTTCCCTCTTTTTTTTCTTTTCTTTTTTTTTTTTTTGGTTGTTACTGGGGACTCGAAACAGCCTCAGTTAAAGATGCCTTAGTTTTCCTTTTGTGATGCTCATCTAGGATACCTGTGGAAACAGGACATGGTTAGCACAGGAATGTGTGGTTCACCCCAGATTAGCCTTCGTTCTGAGATACAGGTAATGACTCGTTAACAAACCCCACACATCTTCTGTCCAAACTTCCTTGACACTGAATCTGAATATTGGTTGCTATTTAAAAAAGTACAATGTTGGATTTGTTGATTTAATCACAAAACAAAACACATGGATGGAAACACGCATTTACGTGACTATTGCTTATACACCTAAGATGATGGGTTGACTACAAATGGCCACACGTAGTTCCTTAATGAGAGAGAGTGTGTTCTTAATCAGACCATACCAAGGCAAAAAACATTCAAGACTGAAATATACTGTGCTTGAATTCACCTTTAGGTTATGGAAAGGGATGGAAGGGGGGGAGAGGGTGCTTAAGGGGTGTAATTAACCGAAATTTGGCTTTTTGCCTGTGTTACAGTACACACAGTTTATAAATGGTGGAGTCCTGAGGTTGAACACAGCTCTTATTTAAGCTGTAGCATTTTCTTTGTTTCTTAAGTTGTGTATATATATGCATAAAACCCTTTTGTATGTGTAATATCTTCATTACAATGCACCTACTGCGGTGTGAAAGGGCTTCTGTGAAAGGAATATGTTTAGAGATTTCTATATGTGAGAATTTATAGCAGTATGTGTAGTACATAGAGTATTTCTGTTAATATTTGCGTAACAAGCTCTACTCTGGTAATAGAGGGAATGTCTAATTGATGTACACAGTTGCACTGTAAAAAAAATTTAGAAAAGAGGTCGTTATAGAAAACCAAACCTGATTCTCAAATTCTCCTTTATCTTGTCTTGTAATTCAAGGTTTGAAGCTTAAATTAAAAATCTAGGAATGGATTTTATTTTATTTTTGAAAAGAAAATAGCTTGTACTTCATTGAAGACTTGCCAACTCTGAAAACATACAAATAATCAAATGTAATGTATTTTCTCTGATACTTCTGTGTAGCTACATCTCTAGGTGTGAGCATAAACCCATCTGCTCAAACCCAGAGGTGCGCGTGTGCTGTTGAAGTTCTGTGTGTCTGGTTTTGGATGTGGTTGTGATTGTGATAGATGCTCCTGTAAAGAAAAGAAGAATGTGAGGGAGCAGGGTAACCAAATGAACAAAAAGCATTTTAAATTGAACTTGTATTTCCAGCCAATCTGGTCTATTGTAACTGAGGATTGCGATGTTTAGGATAGGTCTGCGTTCAGGATTTTGCTTGAGGTGGTGCTGTCTGAGTGGGGAAGGTGAAAGCACAGGATGTGAACATCCAGCGACAGTTACTGTCCTTGGTTTTCTTTCAGCGAGTCAGTTCAGATGCTGCACTCGTTGCTCGGAGCGCTGCGTCTTTATGCCTTTCGTAGTGTTCAGGTCAGGCCTTTCACAAATCCCACACTCCCCCTCATTTCACAATAAATCAACCAGGCAAGAGTTTTTTCCTCCCTCATTGAAGTTTTTAAGTGAAGTTTGTTTTTTCTCCCCACATACATGATAAATCTTGATAGAAAGCATTTAACAGTGTGCACTAACAAACTTATACAACATATACATTACATATATATATTTATATATATAGAATGTTCTATATACAAACATATACAACTTTTTAGATCTCTACAGACTACAAGAAAATTGATAATTATAGTCACAAGTGGTGAACTTAACAGAAATAGTAATTTGTAACTGTCTGGAAAGATGTAAAAGATGGAAGAGTGGAAAGCAAGATACAGCTGTGACCCGATCGGGAGTACTAGAGAAAAGTTGCTTAAAGTATTAAAAATTCTAAGGTTGAGGGATGCTAGATTCTCATTTCTCTGTTGCATAAAAATGCAAGTGGAAATCTACTGGCAGGTCATTGTTTGGTTTTTCCCCCCCCTGGTGTTAAGCTAGAGACAGTTGGCAGCCAAAGTCAGTCAGGCACTGTGTAAATGACTTGTTGAAGACACTTTTCTCTCTGGGTGTGCTGTAGTGATTAAGCAATTAAAAGTTGCTCTTAAATTTTTACATGTGACTCTCAAATGAGCGAGTAGGCTCTAGCTCCAACCTGGAGACATTTCCACTGAAATCAAGGTAATGGGGCTCCTTGCAAAGTCAGCCACCCACATAAGGTACAGCCAAAAGCTTATGCAGAACTGGGAGCTTCCTTGTCATCGAAGCAAACCAACTGCTGCCTGAGCACCGTGTGCTACCACGTGTTACACCATTTCATAGGGGAAACTGGCTCCATAGCCTGTGGGCCTACAAGTGCCACACTGCAACTGGTAGCGGGTTTTCCATCTGCACCAGCTTGGCGCAGAAGCAAGCGTAGAGCTGGGTACAGACCAAACGCTAGTGGGGCGGCCTTGGCTTGATATCAGTGAAGACTGCTTTGCCTCTCTGTAAAAGCAGAGAAGACAGGACCAATAAGGGCTAGAAAGCTGGTTGGAGCATTTGCATGATCTGCTGCCCCAGCGGTGTTCTTGCCCAGCGACTGTTGTGTTGGAGCACAGGCCAGAGCACAGGCAGCGGGAATATACGTTTAAGCAGAAGATAGAATTGCTCTACAGTGTTGTGCTCATTTACATCTCATTCTAGATGCCTCGTTGCTGTGGTGCTTCCTCACACACACACACACACGCAGGTGGCCAGTTCTGTGACCTGGCCGCTGGAGGGAGCTCCCCAACCCAGTTCCTATTGGCCTCAGAGTGCTGAGTTTGGTGCTTCCCCAAACACACACACAGATGCCCTCTCAGCTTATGGATAACTCCAATTCCTTAACTCTCAGCAGAAACCTAGGCACTGCTTGAGCTTTGACTATTTCTCCCAACAAATTTCTATAGTTCTCACAATTATAGAGCAGTTTCTCCTGCGACAGAGGAACTTACTGAGTCTTGTTCCCAGTTGAGCTAGACTCGTTGAGGGCCATCATTTTGATTGTGCCCACAGAGAAATGTAAAAATCCTGTAAAGTATGAAGTTCCTGTAGTGCTATAATGTGAATTTAAAACTTAACGCCTCAAATCTGTTCCAGCGGTTTAACTTGTGCAGCTGGGCTGATAGCGAAGTCAGACCTTCTGGGTCATACAATTGCCTGGGTTCCATTAAGGAAAGAAAGGATATGGGAAAGGCAACTTTGAGAGAGATCATCTGAACACTGGGACAATGTAAATGCCAGTGAAGTGAAGGTTGTGTTAGGAGGGGGATGCCGTGTGTCTGCACTGATGGCCGTCAGGATTCCTTGAACGGGCAGCGGATGTCACTTCTCATTTAGAAATTTTTTTAAATGGCTGGTTTTCCACCTTTTCCTCGCTTTTCTAATGTGCAACTATGTCCAGGCAAGCGAAAACAAGCCTGCAGTGCCTTGTTTCCAAGCAAGTCTTGGAAAAACGTCTAATTCCACAGTTGACCTGTGTGGCAGGGAGGCTCTTGTAGGCTACCATGGCTGCAGCTCACTCATGGACCAGGAAGTTATTCACATAGACAGGTAATAGGTTCTACTTACTGCTCTCTGCTGTAGCTGCAGGTTGGAGAGTTTTCTGTGGAGTTCACTGTAGAGACTAAACAAGGCCCTTTGAAGCAGAAGCAAATTACTTGTAGCAGTGTGAGCAGAAAATCAATTGCCACTCACCGAGGTTGTCATTTTATATATGTGCCAAATTCAGTACCCTAAGTTGACAATTGTTTTTTGTGCTCCTCCCCTGGCCCATCCTTCAGTCTTACTGCCATGATCTCTTTCCCTCCACTTTAGGGGTTACTGTGCCATTTCCTTAGCATAATTTCAATGGACTGCTTCAGAAAAATTGCTGCTCAGCAAGTTGCTGGCAGCTTCTGTGGGCAGAACCTGACAGGACTCTCCAACTTGTAGCCCTGTGGTGTCCCATCTCACCTTTCCTAACCTGAAGAAACAATTTCCTAAGCTGGTTTTCTATTCCTGCTGCTCAGAAATAAGGCAACCAAGTGGTACAGACACCACGGGGATGAAAAATGCCATAGCCCCCTTAAAGGACAACTGAGATGAATCTAGAGCACACTTTTTTCAAGTACAGGTAAGGATGACACGTCACGTGCTCGGAATTGCAACTAAACCATCTACGCTTATGTTTTAATGATGTTTCAGATAGTGCCTGTCTAGCTAAAAATCTGTAAATTTGGGGCATAGGATTTTGAAGTTATTTATTCTTCCGGTAGGAGTTAAACAGCACTTATTTCAAGTAAAGTTTTTCAAGGGAAATAAATAGCATATAAGAAAATGCAGATCAACTAATTTTTATGTTGAGGACGGTAGCAAACATGCTTGAAATGTACTGTTTTTGTAATGTCACTTTTTAAAATAAAGATTTTTTGTCATTTAAGTATTTTTTTCTCAGAATAGAAATAAATCCCATTTTTCTTAGGTCACAACATGCTTTCTTTTTCTTTTTTTTTTTTTTTAAGATGTCAATTAGTCATGCAAAGTTTTATAAGTGCATTAACATTCGAGTTTGTACAGAATATTTTTAACCAGACACACTCCCCACAGTTCATACCTACAGCTTCTGCAAAACTACATGCCACAGTGATGGTTTGAGTTCCTTTTGGAAAAAAAAAAAATTGGCTACTGCATGAGCCAGGTGTTGGAGTAAGACCCACATGATTCTAGCTTCCATCTTACGGTCTGTAAAGTTTCTCCTTGATTCCCACTGTGATGAATCCAATAGTAGTAACAGGAAAACATCTTCTAGGAGAAAAAAAACCTGTCTCTGGCCAGTGACTGGTAGACTTGGGAATGAATGTTGCTTCCCTGAACAGTGTTCTTAATAAAGCCACAAGCAGCTTCTTTGAAAGTCTAAAACTGGTACCACTTTTTGTCCTTGTATTTCAGCATCACCTACAAAAATCAGAAAAAAACATGGAAATAAACCACTGATCTGTATATCAGGTATCACACATGACCTAGGCCCACTAACTGTCACAAACATCATAAGTGAAAAAGGAAGGCAATGCAGTACTTCATTATCGCTGTCATCAGGTCTTAAGTCCACTGAAACTTTGTATTTACAGAATCACAGCATTTCCTAGACTCAAAAAGACCTTTAAGGTCATCTATTCTAATCATTGACCTAACACTAACAAGACCTTGACTACACCATCTGTCTACATGACCTTTAAATATTTCCAGGGATGATGACTCAAACACCTCCCTGTGCAAACTGTTCCAATGCCTGATTCAGTAAAGAAATTCTTCCTAATATCCAATCGGAACTTCCCTTGGCACAACTTAAGGACATTTCCTCTTGTTCTGTCACTTGTTACTTAGTTAAACAGACCAGCACCTGCCTCTCTACAATCCCCTTTCAGGTAGTTGTAAAGAGCAGTAAGGTCTCCCATGAGCCTCCTTTTCTTCAGGCTAAACAACCACAGATCCTTCAGCTACTCCTCATAAGATTTGTTCTTTACACCCTTCCACAGCTTTGTTACTCTTCTTTGAACAAGCTCTAGTGCCTCAATGGCCTCCTTGTAGTGAGGGTCTCAAAGCTGAATACAGTAATCATTACATTTTAAAAATAATAATAACAACAATAAAACGTTACCTGTTATTGCTTTACATTAAAAGATTATTTTTTTTTTCTGAGGAGCCTGAACTACTTTTCTTCTGCTAAAAGTGCAGAGGTATGGAAATACTTGCTTTTTACTCCTATAGAAAGAAGCTTATCTATGGAGCATACTAGATATGCCCTGAATATATAAACTCTTTTTTTTTGCATTTCAGAGTAATTGCATTTCAGAGTATTTCTGCATATTTGTGCCTTACACTTAATAAAAATGTAAAGGTCTTGTCCACAGATGTGATGCATGTTAAATGAAAAACATGCATTTGGGGTAGTATTCTTTAAAGTTGTTTTATCTTCAAGGAAAATGACTTTAGTTGCCTCCCAGCCATAACAGCATGGGATGGAAGAGTTTCTAAGTACAGAAGCCCTATTCTGTAGAACCATACCACAGTGTTGTACTAGAAACATTCTCCTCTTCTTCTTCCCAGTAAGATCTGTAAAGGTTCCTATATACACATCCACCTATCTGTNAAAGCTTCGGTACCCCTCCATTCCTAGATGACAAGAGCAGGCAATCCCATGAATTAATTTCTGAAAAAAATTAAATAAATTACCCCATGAACCCAGTAAATTACTTACAAAGCTCCTCTCTGTCAAAAGCTTGTCCACTTCCTCCAAAAAGTCCTTTGAGAAAGCCTCTGTTTTGGGCTTCTGGTGTTTCCACGGGAGTGAACAAATCCCCAAGCATGTCCTAGTGAAGTCAGACAAAAGTCCACATGAAAAATCAGTGAGGGTAAAGCAGTTCCAAGTGTTTTCTTTATTTGCATTAACAAGCCATGTGCTTTGAATCTAATAAACTAGGTTTAAAAGAGTCTGTTGTGTGAACAGTATTGAGCACTTAACATCTGTGTTTCATGACAGGCAAATACTTGGGCTAAATAGATCACTCTTGCTTTCAAAGGGACTTTTTTTGTTGCTGCCCAGTCTCATGTTCATTACCACAACAATATAAATTTAGAAGCAAAACAAGAATGAGAATACTAGTGGTAAGATCATATTTTGCTTAGAAACAGCAGCGGTGACACTATAATAGAATAAACAGTTTGTTGTGAATTGCGTTTTGCTTTAGTGATTATCCAGGCCAGCAGTCCAGTTGCTCTCTGCTCTTGCTTTATTAGCCTACCTGAGTTCAGCACTTGCTAGCAGTTCAAGAGAGTTTGGTGGTTTGTTGTTGGTTTGGGTTTTGTGGTTGGTCTTTTTAAACATAATCCCATCACCTACCATACAACCCCTCCTCCGCCCCCTGTTCCCGTGCCTGTTGGCAATGCCGTCAGTAATGGTAGATCAGTATGTTTGCTGAAGGCCCTGTTATGATGCCAGCCAGATCTTGGAGCCTTCAACCCACACAAAGCTCAGGCTCAGATTTATTTGCAGCAATACTAGGAAAAGTGGGTGCTCCAGCATAAAACTGATGCAGCGTGCAGTCCCGGTAGCACTTGAAACCAGTGAGGCTACGTGCACTGAGACCAGTTGCTGCCCTGTTGCTGAACTCTGTGTTTGCTCATCGCAGCCTCAACAGGCAGATACAGCTGTTGTGCTGCACAAAGCTCCTGGGAGGAGTGCTAGGACAGCCTGTGACTCACTCACTGCTCCTCTGTGCTGTCACCTGCTCTGCTCTGGGGAGAAAAATTACTGCAGCTCTTCCACCCTAAGTGGAGGCTCTTATGCAGCCTGGCTTTGTTTTCCCAGGTAGCAGGTGATACTGGGACATCTATTTTGTGTGCATGCATAACAACTGCACAAGCCTTTTACTGTCCTCTTTGCGTAAAAGTCAAGATATAAGCAGCCACGGTCCAGCAGTGCAGATGCGAGGGCTGTGCTTCCCTCTGGTTGGTTGCCATATGATGCTATTAAGGTTAATAAAAGAAGCCTACCTTGTAACAGCCTCTTACTATAGGTCCATATTCTAAGGAACATTGATCAAAGCTTTTGATCATTTTAAAATTGGTTCCCTGCAAAACAATCTCTTCTCTGATGCGGAAAGGCTTGTGTGCAACGCTCCCTCCTGACAGTGCTTTTTCAGACTTGAGGCAGGCAGCGCTGTGATGGGAGTTGAGCTGCTCAGCACATGTTATTCCCTAGGGCATAATGAGTGCTGGCAGGACCATTTCTTTTATATTTCTATCCTAGTTCACTGCTAATTATATAACCTAGAACTTATTCCTCCTCTTCCCCCCCCTTCATTACTCATCTTTCTCCTTGTAACCTCTCTCAATTCCTCCTCTTCAGTAAATGACATTTTAATTTGCATTTTCTTTGTAAAAAGAACAACCAATCCAAATCTAACATTATTAAGTCCTTTTGCTCAAAATAAATTATTTTAATTAGACCATTTCTTTAGCTACTGTATTTTAATGTGCAATGGGAAATGCTTTCCTCATGTGGAAGAAGGGGAATACCAATTATCAGAGTAAAAACAATGGTAAATAATTTAAAAACATATCAAAACAAAGCATATTTTTTATAGTAATCAAACTGGTTTGTCTCATGCTCCCACCTATCTACTGAAAGCTGCAGGTATGAAGATATTTTTAGAGTTAAAATGCTAAAAATATGGGAAGGAATTAATATTTTCACGGAGGCAGTTGCTGTGTGGTTGGACACATGCTGGTACCAACTGCTGCAGCTAGTCTCCATTTGTAGCTTCCTCTTCTTTCCCTTCAGTCATTTTCAACAGCTGGCCTTTCATACAGTACGACTTTGAGAGAAGCAGGCTGTGAAGTGTCCCGTTTGGGCACAAACCTGCCGCTGCTCAGAGCCAGCAGAGATTGTGATTGTGCATGGGTAGGCTGCAGGCTCAGGCTGGCCGTTCAGGCACAGAAGCAAGGTAGCAGTGTCATGAAAACGTTCTACCAGCGACAGAGCTTCTGACCCTTCTCTGCTGCTTTGGTATCACTCAGCCATGGCAAGTGGAGAAGAACATGTCTGTCTGCACTTCAGATATGAAAATTTAACTGTAAACACGTGGCAATTTACATCTGACAAGTCAGGCTGCTGGCCCTTGCCCACAAGCACAAAGGCACCAAAGAAAGGGTTTGAGCCCTACCTGCAGGTTGTCACACATCTCCTGGCTGTACGTCAGGCGCTGGATCTCTGTGGGAGAGCTGAGATACAAAGCTTGCCCTTCGTTAGTGAAACAGAAGGTCCGCGCTATCCTCATGTCTGTCACGGGCAAATAGTTGAGGTCCAGCAGTGGGCGAAGGCTGGGCAAGCTGAAGAGAAGCAGGTACCTGGGTTAGTCGCCAGTTGCCACACGTGGTACAGCTGCTCTGTGGCTGCATTTTAAACCAACATTTAAGTTTTTCATAACTGAAATAGTTAAAAGTGCAGCTCCAAGCTGATAAATTCTGCCATAAACACACTGCCTTCCCGGCACACTTTGTTTGCCCGCATGGAGAAGTGTCAGCTGCCTTGCCTCAATGACCTGGCTGGATTTGGGATGTGCGTGGGGCACAGTACGGCCAGTGCCATGTGGCTGGGCAGCCTGCAGGGTAAGGCCTGCCCCCAGCTATTGCATGGGCATCACAGGGCCCTGCTTGCACCCTGTAGACAAAGGCTCCAGCAATAGCCTCTGCTGTCCTCCAGCTTCTCCTGTTTCACTATTTTGGGTGGCACTTTCCCAAATACAAATGGCCAGGCTGGGGAAAGGGGGTGCAGCAGGCTGAGGGCACGACTAGAGAGCTACTGCTCAGCCAGCTTGCTAGTGGAGATGGTGAGGAAGGGGAACCAGGTGCTCTGAGCCTAAAAATCTTCCAAAATGGCAAGAATGAGACTTGCTACTTCACACTGGATAAACAGAACCCTTTCTATGCCTGAGTTTCTCTCCAGTCCTCTGTATCTGACTGACCATAACTGAGCAAAATTATGGGGGTTTTCTTTCATGATAGTTAAAAATCATCAGCCATTAACTGTCACAGGTGGAGAATTACTATCAAATAAAGGAGTTTGCTTTGCTGTGCAGCTGCTTTAACTCCACATGTGGAGACAGGCTGAGGAACAGCCACGGCAGCGGGCAAGGCAGGGCATTAAATGCACCCACCAGGGAGTAAATACAGAGCATCGGGCACTCTGGAGCAAACACAAGCGGAACGTGACGGCACTGTGCCACCTCTTTGCTTAGTTTTGCCACAAGATTAGTTAGATAAGTACCTCAGTGTCATGATGTGCCCATTGGCACAAAAGCACGCCAGACAGACGCTGTTACAGAGGGTGACCACATCTGCTCGCAATAAAAAGGACGTTTCGGTGATGTTGTGGACATAAAGACATGTTTGGGAAGGCAATGAGAAGACTTTGGCTTGTTTTTCTGAACAAATGACTGCAAATTGATGATCACCCATATCCTGGGAGGAGGAAGGGGAATGCATGACAAGTTTCCTTTTTCTTGTTTTTTCACCGTCATCAGCACTGTGTGGGTCCCGCCATACTTCATATGGTGGATGTGTCAACGTCCCCATGCAGTCCAAGCACGCAAAGGTCAGCACGGCTCCTTTCAATGTCAGAACTGTGCCTGTAAAATATGATTTCCTCTCACTGGCACTGGCACCACAATTAAACTGGTTGTCAGTATCGTGAACGCATGCAGCACAGCTGACATCCAGCTCTTGTAAACAGAGCAAACAGGTTAATCTAGCTAAGGCGGCAAGTCTCCCTTGCTCAGTTTTTCCTGACCACAGAAGAAAGTGAACAAACAGGTCCTGACAAGGTCTCATGCAGTCTGTATCAAATAATCCATAAAATAAATGCTATTAAATACCATAAAAATAGGCTGTTGTTTACCTTATACTAGTAGGGTATATTTATTCTGCTGCAGTGAAATTGCTCTCCTTAGCCTGGTGACCTTGCAGCACTGTCTTTCTAAACAAACTGGGGGTAGGAAACCTCTGTTCCTGGGCATCCTCTGAGTTTGGTCGTTATTTTAACCGCACTAAGCGCATACTGCTTCTCCTCAGACCTGACCTCTCTCAGCCCTCTGTTCTCTCTGCTACACCATCTGTCACTCACTCGGCCAAGGATCTCTCTTGGTACATCACGCTGCCAACATTTTTGTTTCCTTTCCTGAGCTCCCTTCTGCCTCTCTGCAGCTTTCGGGTAGTAAGATAGCCAAACTGTTCGCAGCACCCCAGATAGGATTGCATCAAAGGACTGTAATTTCACAATATGAGCGAACTCTGCTAATTTCCCTTTCCTCACAGGAAACATGTAACTTTGCCCACCACACAAGGTAATCTCTGGAAATAACACAACCAAAGTGACTCACTTCATGAAGCTGCAGGTTTCTCATGGGCATCTTTATCTACCTGCGTGCCCTCTACATAGCAAGTGCCATTGCCTGGTAGATGGTATTGGAAAATTTCTGCCCCAAAGGCCCTACAGAATCGCGCAGTTATTCCCCCTGTTGTACCCAGACAGACAATAAACAGGAAAAGAGCTGCGCTCTTACCACTTGGCGACACCATGACTGGCTCTGAGTGCCGTAAATCGTCACTAGCTGGCAGATTAAGGGAGAGGATTAAGACCATACCGAGGCCTGTTCCAACCCAGAGACAGGGGGAGACAGCAGAGTCATTCTTCCGAGCAAAGGACTCCATGAAGTACAGAGCAGTAATTGCCTCCTTTGAGTCCCTGTCAATACTGGACACGCTGGAGCTTCGGGAACGGCTGAAGGAGTTTTCCCTATTTTCTGTGTAAATAAATACAAGCAAACAGGCATAAATTGGCAGTTCTAGAAGAGGTGCAAGCCTGCAGCAAATGCAAACTCCCTGCAGAGTATGAGAAATACAGAGTTTTTGTAACCTCAGCAAACATTCTGATACTAGCACCATAATACCAGCTTGCTGCCAGTGTATAAATAAGTGTGGAAAATGCTGTCAGACCTCATCAGTTAGATCTGCATTAGAAATAGCTGCTTATTATGGAGATTAGTATAGACTAATTAGAATTTACAACAGCCTTAGCTCAAAGGACTTGTTCTAAATAGCATGAAATAATTTTAGACCCATATGTTACCAATGCATTTAAAATTAATCCATGTATCTTATTGCTGCAGGACATGATGGTAGACCATTACCAATTTCAGAGCACGTGTCCTTTGCTCTGCTCGTTTCCATTGCTAGGATGTCCTAGTGCTCCGTTCACAGCCATCACTTATTGTCAAGCTATTAATAGCTACTCTCTGGGGAAAAGACACCCACTGCTAAACTGATCCCAGCATCCAAAACGTCTCAGGGTACGCCTCAACTCTGGCTTCCCAGGGAGCGAAGTGAGAAACCTGCTTTGCGCCCTTGGCAACAACTGCACAGTGAACCAGCACTGACTGGTTCATCTTTCTATCTAAAATTTAGCAGGCAACAGCGAGAGCCAGCCAGATACAGAACTGTATTGTCCTCACTGTAAATACGTAGGTACAGAGACACTCTCTGAACTTTCCAGAGAAGAAATAACAACAAACAGGGTCTGACTGCTGTAGGGCTAAGGATCTCTGCTTTGCTTTGCCTGGCTCCCAGCAGGAAGCACAAAGCTGTGTGAGGAACCTCCTGGCATTAGCAGGAACTGTCAGTGGCAACACACTGGAGGCTCTAAAGCACACTGAGGCTAACAAGTGACTGAAGAGTAAAGGAGCCAGAGGGAAGCAGAGAGTAGGGCTGGCTGCTAGCACAGTCTTTGCAAAACTATTTGTGCCAGTGCTGCTGTCTACTAACCTGTAGTCAAAAATAGGGCTAGACCATTTGAAACCTCAAATGCTCTTCTGCAACAATAACAACTAGAAGAACAGGAGGTTCTAAAGATGGAGATACTGTTGAAGCTATTTGGCCTGAGATAAAAGACTCATTTGTGAACCTATCATTAGGAAGTAGATCTGTGTTTGGTATGAAATTATCCTTCTTATAGTTCAGAAGAGTGAGCTGTCTCTTCAGAGTCTGTAGAAATGTCTAAAAAGAGGAATACTTTCTGCCATGGTTGAAGAATAGAATTGGAAAAGGACTTTCTCACACACTCCAACCTAAAACTGGGCTAAGCCTTGTACTGTGTATACGGTTCCTGCTCTCCACCAGCAGCAGTTTTGCTGGTGAATCGCTTCCTCAGACAACGTACTGCAGCATTGTATTCACCTACCCAGATCACTCAGCGTTAACTCCTGAAATTATCCTCTTCTATCTGGGAAAGAATGAAGAGAATCACAGCAAAGCACTACTGGAACCACACCAAGAGTGGTTGCATACGCTGCTTTAAAAGCTGGCACGCAGGGATAGGGTTAGATTTTCCTGTTACTCTTTCACACTTGAGCCAGCTTCTGCTCTTTAAGGGCATCCATAACTTGCCAAACAGGAGCTTCACAGGGTTGCCGTCCCTGGCGCTTCGGTCCCACTCTCATGGAAGAGAAACTTTCGTCTCCTTGAACTTCCAAGCACTGCCCTCACCCCATATCACCTTCATGTAGGCACTGCTGTAGCTCTCTAGTACTGCTAAATATATCTGCATAAAACTGTGATTTTTTTATTCATGTGCAAACACAGCTTCTAATACCTTGAGAATTAGTGTCTCCCATAACCCCAAGCACTTTGTACTTCTCCTGTAGTAGACTGGTTGGCCCAGCTCCTTCCTAAGCACAGTGACAGCTGCCAGGTAAAGAAGGGGAAGACAGTAATTTCAAGGCAGAGATCATCAGGGGTCCACACACATATATATTCTTCTTTTCCCAAAGGACACCTGATTTTTAAACAATGTTATTATGTAATTCATTTTCTCTATAACAGGTGTATTAATATCACAGTCACATAAAATTCAAATATGGTGGTGCTCAAACTGAGAAAGATGTTGAAAGGACAAATGCAGATAGTGTAGGCGACATACACAGAACTTAAAATATATGATGTGGCATTTGCATGTGTCATCAAGCTTTCTCCTTCCCTAAATTAACAAGAAATGTTCCTCACTCCTGTGCAGTACGGTTAACTAATACATCTTTGCAGAACTGACACTAACAGATATAAGCTTTGGGACACTTTGGGAACATACTGTGCCATTTCCATTAAATACACTACTCAAACTGAGATTCTAAAGATCAGCATGACACATGTCAAAATTTGATGTCATTAAACATATCTGCACAGCAAACCAAAACCTATGAAAGGCTGCAATCGCTATGGGACTTTATTGGCTAGCTCTAAAGTAAGGTAGAGATCTCTCCTCTTTCCTAGATTTCAGGATAAAATTTAGTTTAGGATTATTGCCTGGGACTGATTTTATCCCAAACTCTCTATTTAGAAACCACTCCATTGTATCCTAGTGAAACACAAAAGCATTATTTCGGGAAAATTTTAGAAGCAAAAGCATTATTATCTGCAGTCAGTGCATTTCAAAAAGCTGCATTCCATGAGTTAAGACCACACAATGTAAACACCACTACTCTCCTAGCAGTAGTTCTGCTTTCTTCAAAGTATTTTCATTTAGCCCTGTCCTGTGCGTGGTTTGGGTTAGTGAGATGCCGGTGAAAACTCAGGAACCAACTTCATAACACTGGACTGATTGTTAAATTCCAGCTACAAGCAGTGTCATACAAATAGAAGGCTTCTGATTTAACAGTGACTGCTAAACCTCCAACTCGCTACCCACCTGACTGACAGAGACACACAGGACACTTCAACTCACATGCCAGGATGAAACAAAGCTGGCGGTTTGGGGTCTTACCTTTGTTCGTCCATGTGTGAGCAGTACAGTGACGCTCGTCGTGTGAGAATGTACTGATTCGATGTAATTGCTGAAGCATTGCCCGTCTGGAAATGTAACCTACTGCCACAAAACCGCATGCATTGCAAAAGGACAAGAACAATTGAGCCAACCGTCATCATGACATTTATACGAAAGCAGCCCTGAGCAGTTATTGTCCTAGCTCTTTCCTTGCACGACAGAGCTGTCCTGTAGCACTGCACTGGTGTCTAGGAGAAGATTTAATTTAGGGTTTGAGGCTTTTCTACCCCATTTTAAAAGATAATCTGAGTAAATGATTCCATGTGTTTCAGCGGCCACCTTCCCAGATCAGAGATGGCAGAGGCAATCAATTTTTTTCACTTCCTTTGGTTTAGTGGAAGTAAAACTAGAGCTTCTTCACTTTCCCATGAAAGTAAAAAAACCCAAACAACAAAACAGAGGAAGGATATTAATGAAAATCCATATGCCATCTTCAGAGGAATGTTCTGACTTCTCTATTCTCACCTGCAGCAAAGGCTTTGTAAGGGGAGCACATCCTCACCTATCATCTCTTCCAAGAAATTGTCATTGTGATTGTTCTAAATAGTGGAGTTAGCACTTAATACGGAAGCATAAAGTAATTTTCTTCTTGAAGTCATGAATCATGAAAGTAAAAGTATCACTTGTTATGAGGAATAAAATTCCCAAACCTACCAGCGACAAAGATCAACATTTTCACCGCAAACGTTTACATTCATTACTGAAGAGCTTTGCAATTCACTGTCAGTGTCTTGGATGCTATTTATAGGAGCTTTCCTGGTTTTAACATACTGAGTAACTGATCTGCTTATAAATGATACAGAAAAAATAGACCTTTTTTGACATGAAGACCAATATATTCTAGAAACAACATTAAATGGTTTATATTCTCCTCACCTGGAGATTTCTAAAAGTTTCAATCCCACATATCAGACCTAACAGAACCTAATGAAACTATTAAAACATTTGCAAGTGTAAGGATCATCATCTTTAAACTTTAGGAGAAATCTGTCACTTTGAAAATGATATAGTCTGGAAAGCATGCAAAGCTCTGAATGCCAGTGTAAGCATACAGTAAAGGAATTATATTTCAGACATGGATTTGCACATGGTAACATCACAGAGACACAGAGACCGGCCCATATTACTGACGGCAATGCTTCAGCAACACAGAGGAGAGAGGGGCAGGAAGTAACGCTGCCAGGTTTTCACACATTTAAGAACACTGCACGGTAACTTGCCTAAAAACTTGCCTTGAAACACATTCTCATAGCACCACTCTAAAGCTGCATTCCACACAAAGCAATTCACTAGAAAGCAGCAGAAGTCATCTTAAGCACAAACAATGCAATAATAATCTGGAATTTTACTGTGAATGATCTTCTACTGGATCAACTCAAATAAGTTTCCCTAAAACCACGTTTAAAATGCCTGTGGCTATACTGCTTGGAGAGCATTCAGACCAGGGTGGTTATGTCTGTGCTTACACAGAACTCACAACTGGAGGGATGCTTGACCCTCCCTGTCACAAGTTCTCAAGTCTATTGCCCTGAAGGTGCTACAGTTAGAGCAGTGTAACCTGAATGGCTTCATGGAACCATACTGATACGAGACTGATGTAAACGATGGCAAATAAAGACCTGAAAGAGAAAATAGATTCAAGTCACCAGACTTGGATCTTTATTTTGATATTTCCAGAATATTGTAAAGTTCAGGCTTTGGTTTTAGTTCAGCATGTTTTACAAAGAGAAGGGAACTGTTAGGGCAGAACTATTCTTCATATTGAAAATGAAGAAGAAATAAGCATTTTTATAGAAAGATAAAAATGTGAGAGATTTTTACAGTAAGTAATCTATAAGACTTCCATATTCAATTGCATGAATCACTTCCCTTGACTTACACAAGCAAACTATTTTCACATTCAGATCACTAAGAGCTCAATTTGGATATAGGTTCGAAGTCTGGACATATGGTTTTTAACCAAAGACATCACAATTTCCTAAAACTTACATCCCAACCTAAAATATCTGTTCTGCTGAAGCACCTTTCGTAATATTGGTGGCTTGGGAAATAATAGTATGTTGTATAACTTTTGTATGTGGAAGTACCCAAGAACAAGGTGGAGACAAAAGGCATTATAGAAAAAACCCCTCAGGTTCATTAAATAACAAAGCAAAAATAGTTAATATTATAGTGAAGCAAGTGAAAGCATTTAATGGACTCTTTTTTTTCCCTTCTCTGATAGTTCCTCTGCATGTGCAACTGAAGTGTAGTTAGAAAAGCTTTGCTTTAAAAAAAGTCCTTTAGGAACAGCTAGGGTCTAGAAACTAGGCTCCCTCTTGCCATAATAACATAGTTTTTATGCATGTTCTGTAGCAGGCTTCCTCGGCAAGTGACATGACCCATCTATTGCGTTAGGGAATCCAGTCTCTGAAGTTCTCTCTCTCAGACTGCATCCTAAAGGGCTGCATTGAAGTAGGTGAGCAGAATTGTCCCCTGAATCCCAGGTCCAGTTGCCACTATTTGGGATGTGCCTATGTCACAGGCCAACCAGGTTTTCCCCTTACTCTCCTTTTTAAAAAAAATATATATCTCTACATCTCTTTTATAAGAGGAAGCTGAGAAAGAGAAGGTTTTTATTTTACCTGCAGTAGAAAACAAACACACATACTCACATCTCCACCAAAACTGAAAAAGATCTTAACAATGTGCATGAGTCATTTCTGGAAAAAATTATATTTCCCCAAGAATAATCTATGGATCTTATAGCTTACTATTCAAACTGAATACTTAGAACCTTACAGAAGATGCTGAAATATCCTTCTTTGGAACACTTGCTTTTTTGGTGCCAGATGTTTTACTACAGCCATGCAGATTTGCTGTTCAGAAATCTCTGAGTTTGCAGTGCCCATTGGACCAGAAGGGCTGTGATTTTGCTAAATATAAGAAAAAATAATTTCAACTTCCTAATACCTTCTTTTTTCTTTTTTCTTTTTTTTAAAATTTGAATAAAGCTATCTACAGTAAAGAACAGACTTTTTAGCTATAGAACAGGTCCTCTATGCAACATTTTAATCTGCTTCTCTGCACAGACAAGCGATTTGGTGGCAAATTGAGCAGTCAGTGCAGGTTGTGGCTTACCATAGTGTTTCTAAGTTACTTCCTATTACATTATTCTTACTGTTAATAGTTACAATGTTCTAAAGTAACTTCAGACTATAACAAAATGGAAATTATTTACAAGCAGAACTAACACCATAATTCCATCACTGTGAAATAATATAAAAACCAACTATTCAAGCCAAGGGCTTTTCCATCTGCTAGAAAAGCCTTGCTTTGAAAGCTATGGCACTTCAGGGCCACATGAAGTCCAGTCCCTTGTCTGCTGCCTAGTGGATCAGGTAAGCTCAGTTTTGCTGGCTGCTTGGTCAAACAAGTCTACCAGAAATCATCCACTCTTGCAATATGGAGAGGTATGGCAAGGGGAATGCAGTGGAGACTATGAGCTGTTCTGAAAACCTGCCAGAGCTGCAATAACCTCCTCAGAGAATCCATTTCTGCAGTTAACTACCCTTGTGATCAAAATGAATCCCCGACTATCTCCCTCAAGTCATGCCTCTGCCTGAGCAATTTATGCCCATTACATCCTGTCCTTTTCTCAGCAGACATGGACAGCAGATTATTCCTTCCCTCTCTGCAGTACCTTGCTGTGCATTTGAATAATTTTGTGCATTTTCTTCAATATTTCATCTAGATCAAGCATTCTATCTAGACCTTTCCTTGGAGGCCTGGGAACCATGACCTTTGAAAACTGCAGTGATTATCTTCTAGGCCATCATCACTCAGTTCATGTCCACATGTGGGCTTCAGACCTAATGGGCCCAAGAAAAAAGAAGCCAATGATAAAACCAGAAATCTCCCTCTTCTTCCCCCACTTTGCCACAGGGGAAGGAAACCTAATGGTCACATTCACTCATTCAGCCCCAAAAAAATCTAATGTGAGAAAATCATATAGAAATTATGTAGGAAATAATATGACACACAGCATGACATCAGCTGAGCCTCGTTCCTCAGGTTTTGGACTTTTTATAAGATAATCACTCCATATTATATTTCCAAGGCCTTGACTACAGTATATTGGATTCATGAGAGCAAAAGTCAGCCCTTCTCTGTGGCTTCACACACATATTTACAGGCTAATAGTGATTAAGGTATAGATCAATCCTAAGACTTTGGAAACCTTGCTATAGAAACAAAACATCAAAGTAACAGGCTGACATACATACACAGCAAATTATTGTAAAATTTGCTAAATCTAAAAACCAAACCAGAAACCTCAAAAACCTCATCACCCTAGAACCCCAAAACCTAAACCCAAATCCAGCAGGAAAAAAATCCAGAAGCCTCTGTGAGACTGTCTACAAAGCTTATTATGGTGATCCTCACATGTACTTTTGAATAATAGAAGAAGTTTAAAGTATATAGTATACACCAAATATTACCCATTTTCAGATATAAGGAAGAAATTCTTTACTGGGAAGGTGGTGAGGCACTAGAAGCGGGTACCCAGAGAAGTTGTGGGAGCCCCATCCCTAGAAGTATTCAAGGCCAGGTTGGATGGGGCTTTGAGCAACCTCGCCTAGTGGGGGGTGTCCCTGCTGTGGCAGTGGGGGCGGCGCTAGATGATCTTTAAGGTGCCTTCCAATCCAAACCGTTTTGTGATTCTGTGATTATAAACAAATTCATACAAGAGACAAAATAACTTATCTCCCAAATGGTTTTAGTCATTCTATATGAAAATGCAAAAGCAAAACTTCAAGAATAGCACTATACTGGATCTATTAAAATGGAAATTTTACTGCACTTGCCATAGAATTTTTGATAAGGTTGTTAAAGATAATGACTAATACTCTTGAGTGGTTCATTTTGCCAGCTCACAGTGACAGTTTAATTTAATATTACATTTTAACTACGTATAATCAAAGAGTTAATCCGAAAGCTCAGGTATATGCTGAAACAGAATTATTTTAGAGAAAAGCTAAAGCAAATGCAAGGACTCTGCTCTTAGCATTCTTAGACAATTACAATGTACAGCAAATCATTATTAGTATTCCTTGTTCAGAGACAAGTTTGTAGCACTAAAATCTAAATGGTCTTTCCAGTCAAGGGTGCTTAAGCTGGACTAGCTAAAAACTACATCATGGGAAATAAAAATAACAAAAAAAGGAAAGACAGTTTTCTATCACTTCTGGTGGAAGAAAATAGATTTCCAAACAAAACATTTCAAAGGGAAAACTTCACTCTGCCTTTACTTTCTTCCTAAGACGTATGATATAACCACATATGGACATACATATACAGAGTGCTCCAGTTTCTGTGTGAATGAAGGCACGGAGGAAAAAACCTGGCAGAGTCTGCCTGCACAAGCTCTTGATGGCAAGGAGATAGTCATGGCAGAGAGAATCTTTTGGAGAATGCAGACTGTCTTAAAAAAAGCAGAATGTTTCAAAAAAGCTATAACCAAATACTATCAAATCTGAAAGACTTCTCAGTTAGTTATAGTTTCTTAAAGCAAAGAGGACTCTGCCAGCAAATGGATCTGTGCACACACATCCAAATACCCACCAGCTATACAAGTATTACTGCACTGAGTTCCCTCCCACAATTTTATTTTCATTCATTAATGTCACTGTTTTCTTTAATTCAGTGTTTTCTTTAATCCAAAATTACAATTTAAAATTTGTCTGAAATACAGATTCTGTTTTCCTATACAGAAAAAGAGCAGACATTTTGGGCCTATTCATCTACACTGAAATTCTTGATCAGGTTGGGGTCTCTGCTGTCATAGATGGAAAGGGGGATTTAATGGGTTTAACAGCTATGCAGCATTAGCTCTGAGACTGAGATGGACGGTTTTGGAACTGTGCAACAGGACAGAAGGCAAGCCAGGTAGAGGCACACATTTTCCTCAAAGAAGCTAAACAAAAGGTTAACATAATCCCCTTTTCAATGTTTCTATGAAGACACCTGCAGACAAAGTAGGGTGCTAGTGGGAGCTCAGAGCTGGAACAGACCAAGACATGATAAATGCAAACAGCTTCAGCCTGCAAGAAAACCCACTAAGCTTGGAGACAAAACACATTCTGTTTCTACAGAATGTTATCATGGGACAGAATTTGTGTACGGATTTTCTTGCATAAGAATAATTAGCATTCATGTACTTTTTTTTTTTTTAAACTGCTGTTGATATTTAAAAGCACAATGTTAACTTGAAAATGAAAAAAAGTAATTTATACTCTGTACAAGAAAGCCTTATCAAAGAAATATAATCACTAACTCCTAAAACCTCAAAACCTTCTAGTCAAAAAGGAATACAAGAAGTTCAGAATTTAGAAATTGAGCAGTGGAATTTCCCATATATGTGGTTTTGTTTACGACTCAAATTCTTGCATATTATTTCAAGGAAGAAACAACTTAAAATATGTGAAAACAAGATTGTTTACAATCATTAATGTGCTGCTAAGAACTTGTAAAGTTTTAATTTCCTGCTAAAATTAGATATAGAATATTGAGCAACTACAGAATTTATTAGCATAGCTATGAGAACACTGCATTTTTGAAACTGGAAGATACTAGAGGACATGTAACATTTTAAATAGTATAAATGTTATTTAAGAAGTGTTGTATAAATATCTGGGTAATTATTGATAAAAATATAACCATAACAAGCTATTTGATCTAGATACTAGTGGGGAGGTTTTTTGGGAAAAAAAAAAAAAGCCTAGACTTTTAAACTGAAATAGCAGTAACCTTTAGCTTGGAATAAATCTACCTGACTTTAAAAAGCTTGAGAGCCTTTCAAGTTTTTCCATGTTAGATCACGATACTGGGAAGGACATAAGTTTAAGCAGTAACATCAACCATCACGCTTAGACACCACCCCTCTGCTACTTGTACTTGGCTTTTCAATTATTCTTCTGTGAGCATGGAAGAAATATCATCGCTTCATGAAACTGAACAGGCTGCAATATTTTGACCAACAGAAAACAAGATATCACCTCCCTCCCCCCCCTCCATTTTCTTCCTATGATTCATCATTGCAAAGATATTCTTCAGAAATGCTTTTCTATATCAGGNCACATGAGAATATATTAACCAAAAAAAGTATTTCCTTGTCAATACATCTATTTTTTATTGCAGTATATACTGTTAAGTAGCCAATAAATTCTTAGCAGAGAGACGATTTTGGGGGGGTGTTATTTTGGAATGGCCCAAACACAAGGTTTTGATCAAAGCCAGTTCCACATTTTGGAGAGAATGCCTATTTCTCAGTATATTCTTTCTCCAATTTTTAAACTTCTCATCTTCCTTCTCCCTCACCTTCCTCCTTAACCCCTGCCTAAGAATCTTTTAAGGATCATACCACCTTCTACCATATTATTTAGCATAAAAACCTTCTTAGAAATAAATCGAATCACTTGCCAAAATAACACGTCTAGAAATTCAAGATACATGAAGAAAGGTGAAAAGCCAATAGTTCCAGACAGATCAGTTAGTAGAGCTAGAAGTAAAAGACTAATACCACAGGCATCTAAAATAAAGTTTAGGCAAGTTGGACAGACGTCTTTGTTTTAATGAGAGAATATAAATAATCAGAAAATGATTTTAGTCTATAGACCTATAGGAAGGTGAGTTTCACACAAAGTCACACGCTCTAGGACAAACCCAAACCACACTCCATAAAAGTACACATTAATATAAATTACTCTAAAGGCTTCCAGCACTTTCTTGCAACAGTCGTTTCACTGACCTTGCCGGGAGTTGCAATACCATTTAAGTTACACCACTGACACTTTTAAATACGGATTTTCCTATGTCACTTTAATATATTCCACATCCTTGTAAAGAGCTTAGATGTCTATCGCTAGAAAGAAGTAAACTTTAATATTAAACTTGGTAAGTATTATATTTAGTGATGAACACTAGAAAGTGAATCTTTCAGAATATGGATATCCAGAAAGCATCATCATGCCATCAAAAGTATCACTATATTACTACATGTTTTGTACACAAGGGTCAGTGGGACCTTAGGTGGTTGTACGGTCTGCCTTCCAGTGGAACTACGTACACTGGGAGAATGGGAGGGAAAAAGAAAAGAAGACGCATAAAAGAATTAGTTAGTGCCGTAGTCCAGTTATCTACAATAGCGCTGATATTGCAGCAGTGTCTGCATACAAGAATTCCAGAAGAGTTTGGAACTATGTAGGATGAAGGAGAACACACAGCAATAGAAACTAGTATAGCAGTGATATATTTTCCACCATGAGCTATTATACTATAATGGTACTTACCGTATTTTTGTGGTGCATAAAGAGAGGTGGATGAAAGGGTTATGTTATGTTTATCATCAATAACTAATGTGCAGGGAAAAAATGGTGATTAAGCAGATGAAGATTGCCAGGAATTTATAAAAACTCAGAGCTCTGTAAATCTGCTTTAGTACAATGTTCACACAGGAGCCATTAATTAATCCAAGTTAAAATTGAAATTTCTAGGAGGTTTAGTATTTAAACAGGATTAGTGCTTGTAACTCATTCCTGAGGATTACACTTCGTCATATGTTATATGAAGCCTATGATGCGATTTAACATTTTTGCTGTTCAGCCTATGAATTAATATTTGAAGAGTCCACAATATTGTAACATTCTCCTTTAGGAGAGACGGTTGGACGGTCAATGAAGAACCAGCCGATAGTTGAAATGTCACTGCTCTCCAAGTCTTTCACCCTGTTCCTCTGCAGAAGGTTAATACTTGTCTAGTAAAGTCAGAAAAATAAATCATATGGGCACTTCTCATTTGCTTTAGTGCCAAGAGAGTTGGATAATGCAATCCAGTATAGAAAGCTGTTTAAGATAAATGTTTCTGTACTTAAGCAAAAATTAACAACTTGCTTTGCGATCTCTCTTCCGCTAGCATCTGTTCTGGTGTGATAGTCTCTGGTGATGGGAGGTGACTTCTACCAGAGACTTGATGTGGCTGGAAGATGCTAACACCTTCAGGGAGCGCAGCCATTTTGCAGAGAGCTTCTTACCGTGCCTTGCTTGGTGTCCTCTAAGTGAAGGTAAGTAAATGCTGCTCTTAAATCAAATGAAAGGAGCTGCTAGAGGACATTGTAACAAATATTGGGACATCAGCTCCATTCCAGTCAAGAACATAATCTTGGAACCCTCTGTGCCAAGTTATTATCGTTACATATAGGGTCTCACACACATAGACACTATTTTTCTGTTGTGTGATCCCCACAGTACTCAGAAGAAGAGGCCAAAAAAGGATTTGCTACTTCATGTTATCACAAAGAAAAAAAAATAAATCAAAGATTCTAGAAATCTGCCACTAATAACCTATAATTTTACTGTAAGCTGTGGCCAGGGATTGTGGAATTTTATAAAGTCTTCAGTACCAATAAATAAATAAATAAATAAATACATGTGTGCAAAGCCTGAACTCACATTCTAAAAATATCTTACTCATTTTCAGACTTGGTAAGTAGAGACAATGAGAGTTTAGAATGTTAGTGCTGCTTGCTGTCACAATAACTGTACATAAGCTGCTATGAACAGTCGCTTTTCTGTAGCAAAACACCCGATCCATCCAGGCAAGGGGATGGCTGTGAGAGTTCAGCAAACCACATCCCCAGGCAGCACAGAGCTCAGGAGCACGCTTGTTAGTAACAACAGTAACACGCAGGGGTTGTTTTAATTCCAAACAGTCAGATGAAGACAGTGGTTCAGGGCAATGACTGGGACAAGGATCATGCTAATCTCATGTGCTTTTATACCTGGTGAAAAATTCACAGATACCTAGCAAAATACTCGTTGCCACCCACCTTCTGTGGTGACTGGGAGAGAAATCTCCATGCAGGCAGCAGACTGCGCTTTTCTGAAGGGGGGCCTCCCAGGCCCTCGGCGGTTTGCTTTTGAGACATCTGCACTGGAAAGTCGTTTTCCTGAACTGCAGCTCTGGGATGTTGGGCTTGTACAGTGACCATTCACGTGATCTGGAAAGTGAATGGAAGAAGTGCTATGTATAAGTGCCAGCTCCCAAAATTCAAATGGTGGAGAGATGTACATTCTGATATTTAAGAATGGGTTAAAGTGAATCTTCTGTTTTTACCAACCTAGCATGTATATGTAACTCACCATATAATTAAGGTGTATGTTGAAAAAATAGCAAGGATCATAGAGCTAATACATGTTCTTAGAGCTGCAGATCCCACAGCATTTTGTTGACCTACATGCACAGACCATTTACCAAGATACTGATGGTAATACTGTCATCCCTGATGTTGTGTCTCCTAACAGATGCCAAATAAATTTGAACACTATCTTTCCTTTTCACTCTCATAAAGAACTGCAAGTGATTTACTACAAGTTAGAAATTAGAGCTAGAAATCTTCCCTACCTGATCTGAAGCTGCATGAAACAGGCATCTAGCTGATACTATTTGGAATAATTATAAACCCAGCAATAATATTTCTAAGTATTTCATTTTTTGTATGCCATATATATTTATTTTGCTGCTAAGGAAACTGACTGCTGAAAAATTGACTTGTCTACTACTGATCTATAGATATGAGGCTATGTCCCTGGACCCCTGCTAGAGGCCATGGTCAATCAGCCACAGCACATGCTGCTGTCAGATGGGGTGAGAAACAAAACATAGCTGCTTTAAAGTCTACCTACATTCACAGGTATAATTTAATTATTTTGGCCATCAGGTCATTCATACTTACTAATTTAAGTGAACAGCCGGTAATAAGCATAACAAAACCTCAGACATATGCAAGTACCTTGAGTATTTCTATCCAAAACAATGGAAGCTCAATACTAAAGGTAAAAAAGATAGAAGTTTCCATACTAAAGCTTGGAGTTTCTGCCTTCATTTTAAATGTCAGGTTATTTATATCTGAGAATTAGATCAGTCTTTAAGATTCTGTATATAATTACTATATTCAATTAACTGTCTTTGATTTGTATTGTATCCAAGGAAAAGATGAATGCTAATATACCAAGATAAATTTATTTCTTGGTTATCATGCCATGATAGCTCCACTTTATATGATGAAAGGTTATTTCTATATTCAGATAATAAAATGGATTCTATACTGAAGTCAGCATATATGTAGTCTTCCAATACGTAACTCATGTCCTTTCCATGTGAAAGCAGTTCAGTCCAAATGAACAAAACTGGAAAGAATTGTTCAGAATTACAGTTTAGAAAGCATTTTAGTATCTGTACTGCATAATGAGACGGCTCTGTAGGAGACACAACTTTCATGATTCCACTTTCTTAATATATGGCTATTAACTGAGCTAACAGCAGATATAAAACTGATGTGGATGATTCATTCAACTTTGAGTTACAGCATTTTCCAAAATGTGCTGAAACTATTCATATATTTCAGTAGAAAGTCCTTTGAGACCAGGGGTTTTGTTCAAGGGCACAGGCTGACTGCTCAACCTCAGCAACAGACACATCCTCATCCAGCTGCTTCCTTTCTTCAAAATTCAGTTTGTGTGAAGGAGTTTCAGCATGATATCTAATTATCTCCAGGGGGATCCTAGGAAGTGGTGAGGAACATAACAGAGTAAAAAAGAATCATATTCTATAGAAACAGCAACAACATTTGTGAGTCCCTTTCTCTGAACATTGTACAGAATGGGCACAAATTATCTAAGCCTCTATTCCCTATGCCAAATTTTAAGAGAAATGCTGCTACGTTTCTCTTAGTATGCTTGCTTGCCTCAGTTACCTTCAAAGCCCCAGGTTAAACAAAAACAATCAGTAGGATCTGGCACCTAAATCTCTTTAGTTCTTTTGACAATACCGTTCCAAACAAACAAAGCCAGCTCCTGTGTACAAGAAAAATCAGGTGTCACCCTAGAAGCTGCAGGGATATCCCTTCAAATACTGAAGCTGGTAAAATGTTAGTGAGGGCTACAACGAGCCTTTTCTCCCGTTTGTGGATAGTGAACTAAATAGCCAGGTCTCAGTCTGCAGCTATTCTGTTCATTAATTTCAACATGTAAGGCTCATGCAAGCCTTTGGAAGCAATCATAGAAGATTACCCCATGCTACATTAG
>WEIS01042435.1:16642-46161 GCA_013389965.1 Todus mexicanus
GGCGCGGCGCCGCCCGGGCTGCGCGGGGGCCGAGCGGCGGCAGCGGGTCCGTGTGGGTTGTGCCGGGGGGGACGGCGTTGGGAGCGCTCCCCCTGCGGGGCGGGCAGTGCCGGGCCGAGCCGTACCGGGCCGAGCCGACCTGTGCTGTACCGAGCCATGCGGTGCTGTGCTGTACCGGGCCGAGCCGTGCTGTGCTGTACGGAGCCGAGCTGTGCTGTACCGAGCCGTGCTGTGCTGTACCGAGCCGGGCCGTGCCGGGCGGGGGTGCGGAAGCGGCGCGGAGGGGGCGATGCTGCGGCGCGGAGGAACGAGCAGCAGCGGCCTAGGGAGGTGCGGAGGCGAGGGAAGGGCAGGGCGCTGCTTTGCCAGCCCTGTTCGGGGCTGCCAGGCACCTTCACCATCTCGAGTGCCGGTATCGCCTCCTTACCCCCTGTCCCCGCCGCCGCCAGCCCAGCGCTGCCTTCGCTTTTTCTCTCAGCAGCACAAAAGCCGCCCCAAAACTTCGAGTGACTTGCAGTAGTTGAGCCGCAGCCTGCAGGGAATGCTCCACCCTGCCAGGCAGGAGACTTGGGTTTCAGTCGGGGCTGGCAGCGCCGCTGCAGGGTCGGCTGGAAAGGAAGGGGAATAGTTTTTGTCGCGCAAAAACAAGCCCTGGTGCTGCTCTGGGAAAGGCTCCTTTCCTCAAAGGACTCCGCTTTTCTTCTGGGACAGAAAGGTAGTAAGAACTGAGTAGAGGAGAGGGGACTGAAAACGCCCTGGGGTTGGGGTTTTGTTCCTTTCTGTTTTTTCACGGGGTTTTTTGGTAACTGGGGTTCTCAAGTTTGGCCTGTTTGTGGGGCTGATCGATGGGTGCCAGTCCCTCTTGACACGTCGGCATCGCTAATCGGAGAGCGCGGCTTGGATGCTGTTTAGTATTTGGATGTTTGCTGCCAGATTATGTCATTTGCTTGCATTTATTTCCCTCGCACCAGGAGTATCACAAGGTACGCAGCACATGCTGCAAAACTACCCGGGGTTGCAACAGCGTGGTGTTCCTTAGGCATTTAATTACGTTAAACAAACATTCCTTTAATTAAAGGTGTTTGTTTAACATTCCTCATTACAGCTCTTGGAAAAACCCACACAGCAGCCGTGAGCAGGGGGGATGCGAGCTTCTCATTTTTCCCCGAATTACAGCTGAAGCTTTCATGGCGAGCGGGGGAGAGGCGTTGAGACCATATGGCCGTGGGGAAAACCGGCCAAACGCGAACGGTTGGAGCGCTGGCAGAGATTTCCCTAGGCAGCAAGCATTGTGAATTGACAAGATTGCGGAGAGATTTTTGGATGTCTGACCAGAAAACCTGAGGACTAAGGGAGTCGTTTCAGTTGCACTCTGCCGGTGTTTGAGGTAGCGGGGGGCTGGGACGAGGGGTCGCACGGGTGAGGGGTGGCTGCGGGAAGATGTAGGTAATGAAGGCATGGGTTGGTGCTGCGTGGGAAGCTCAGAGAAGTAATAGAAGCCCCTTCTTCCTGGTAGCCGGAAAGTTTTGTGTGGAATAAGATCACAGGCTTAACAGATGCTGCAGCTCTGCTTGCACAAGTCTTTCCTTCGTGCCATGTTGTCACTGGCAGAGGCATTTGCAGCAATTATGTTGAGAGTGCTCATACCAACACGCGATTTGGGTTTTTAGATGCTTTCTTGCTCTGATGGGGTTTTAGATGCTTTCTTAATTGAATGTGTGAGGTTAATGCTTCTTTCACAGATTTCCATTGCTGCTGACAGTGGAGAGCTCTGAAAGTCTGGGATAGACAAAGCCTTAACAGTTCCATACCTGCTGTATGGAAAAAGAATAGCCACTCATAATCCAGATAATGAAAGTTTCCTGGTAAAAATCCTAGTGTTCTTTCTCTTAGTGGTTACAGCCGGACCTCTCACTAGAGTCCTGGGCCTCACACACACATAGCGTGAGAAGCCCCGTGTGCATTTCTCAGTTTGACCAGTGGTTCCCCAGCGGTTGGGTTTTCCTGCCCTACCCCTGCTTGGGCAGGGTAAACACCATCACCCAAAGACTTCTGCAGCAGACACAGCTTGTGGGCACAACTGCTGACACAATTTGCATGAAGACCTTTTATATCCTCAAATTTGTCTGGTAATTTTTTTCTTTGCGCGTGTTTGTACCATTGCAAAACTCTCCAGAGTTAGCTGGCTGCTGCTTTTTATTTCCCCCTATTTTGTTGGATGGAGACCTTAGTGGTTTTATTTTTCTTTGTGTGCTTCAAGAGAAGCATTTAGGACCAGAAAGAGACAATTAAATCTGTAGTCTGACCTGAGTGTCACAAATTACTGTGCTTCATTCCTGTGCATCCGGCATGCTTTCCTGGAAGGCGCCTGTATCTTCATTTGAGGGTCTAAAGAGATGACTAAATCACCAGAACGCTTCTTGAAGTTGCCTTGGAGATCCTAGATAAAAAGGCTTCCTGCTACAAGGCATAAATGGGGTGTCATAATTTTTCCCCCACTAATTGTTTCTTTTAAACATATCATTACCATGTTGCCTGACGACTTTCTACAACTGTAAAGGTGTCAGATAAAAGATAACTGTGACTTTCTAGACTAATCCTTTGTGGCCAGCAAGTTACTTTAAAAGACTGCATAAGCTCTCTCTAGGACTTTTACTCCGTAGATCTAATCTAAAGTTGTTTGAAGTCGAGATGGGGCTTTAGTGCAAAGTCCGTTTTCTTAATTTATTCTCACACCTTATTCCTTGTCATTCGAGGAGGGTTCTTACCTAAGAACACGTAGTACATCTAAACGAATTCTCAGTTAGCCGCTGAGAATCGTAACTTGGGGAATCTTGATGGCTGTTTCTCATTTGCGGGTCTGGATGCTGAGTCAGCAGAGAACTGCCCGCTGAGGAGGGATCGAGCGGTTCTGACAGCTCATGGTTGGGGGCTTTGGAGCATCTCACCTTTCCCTGGTTCATTTCTCGTGTCAGCTGAAACTCATTTCTGTACGTTGGCCACAAGTCTGTTTAAAATTAGTTGATTCAGCTGTCAGGATGCGTCTGAAGATGAGTATCTGCATCATTGGAAACAGCTTCACAACTAGCACGCCCGAAGGCAGCTGATTGGGAGGGCTATGGGAGGAGGATAAATTATACCTTCAGTCCTGTGTAGCCTGAATGATGGAGCTTAATTAGATTTTCCCTGCCAGTACATGGAGCTCCCATAATTGTTTTAATTCATGATCAAGGCTACGCTTGCAATGCAAACTGCGTCTTATCCATACCTGAGGTGGATGGTGGTCACCTGGGCCCAAGTTCTCTGCTGTTTTTGGAACGTTTGTGTAAACTGAGACGTCTTATTGGGCTCTACAGAACCAGAGTAACCTCTGTGTCCTCTTGAGTATGTCTAGATGAAAGTTGTGTCCTGTCGACAGCTCCATGGACAATGCGCTAGCCAAACGCCTGAGCTTCTCAGGCATCACACGGAGCATTTAGACATGTCCTGGAAGATTTTCTCCTGAGCATCTAGATGCTGTCATTAAGAAATCCAGATTCTTTGGCGGACCTAACCCACAGAGGCAAAATAACTCTTTAGGGAGGAGAATTCTTGGGAACCCGCGCCGGGGTGGGATACGGTGTCACTGCGATGGGGAATTTGCTTTCTGCTGCCTACGCACATGTTTCTTTGGATAACTGGGCGTTGTTTTCTTGAGGTTTTGCAGTCTCGTTTTCTATTAGCACCAAATTCACCAGTCATTTATTATGCTTTTGTCCAGCCTGCTCTTAGTTTCCAAAGAAAAGCAGCCAGTAACTAAGCATGTAAGTGCTCTGTTTTTGCCTGCTCAGCAGTGGAAATGCTGGGTTTTGAAAACCACCTACTAATTTTAGGAGCCGAAAGGCTCCTAAATTCTGAACCTTGTGGTACGTCTCTTTTTAAAGACAGAGAAGTTAGTAAAAGAACTTTACCAGTTCTTTGCTTCAGGACTTTTTTTACTTCTCTAGTTCTAAAACATATCAGAAAATTTTAAATACGAGGAAATGAGAAGAAGCTTGGAGCTCTAGTAGATATCTGTTCTTTCTTATTAGCAGACTTACAAACCATTTGGTTGGTGTAATAGTGCAGCTTGCCTTGTTCGTGGTAACATCAGAATAGGAATGGTATCTGAGTGGTGACTCAAAGAAAAATCTGGTGGCAGACAAACGGCTTGAATCAAAGCATGGTAGTGTAAGACCAAACGTTTACTAGGAAAATAAAATGCATATGGAGGCTTTGAGTTTGCAGATTGTAGTGAGATTACCTGACTCAAGTATCTCCACTTTCTGTTTTCATACCGGATGCTTTTCTAGCATATTTTTTCAGAACACCTCTGCATGGTTCAGTGTTGCTTACGGCCTGGCCTCTGGCCATGTTTAGTGCCCAGATCGATCATTGCTGAAGAAGGAGTTCCTTGGGTTCCTCATCAACTTTCCAGTGACATTTGTGACTATGGTATTTGAGTGCTTCACAAAGTCAGGGTGCTGGTCAGTCGGGCAAGCGGCTGCCATCTCTTTTTGAGATGAGAAAGAGTCAGAGAGGATCAGAAATGCTTAAAAATTTAGATTGTCAAACTTGCATGCTTAGTTTTAATTACCCAAGATACTCTGTGCTTAATGCATACAGAGGGTACCTCCCATTGGCCTCAGTGGCTGCTGATTGTGTTTTTCTGGGTGAGGATATTGGACATCAAAAAAATGCAAGCCAGACCTGATAAATATGTATATAAAGATTGAAATGACTTGTCCTGGCACTGACAGTGCTTGGATGCTATTTTTCAAGGCAGTCTTTGTCGCTGTTCCATTCTCCTTTTCCTCCCCCTGTCTCATTCACTTCAGATGCTGTGCTGGCTGAGCAGGGATCTTGTGTTGTTGCTGCTCAGATCCATCCCCAGACAGATCCAGAGGATGCTCTGGGTGAGGAAGGGAGTGTTATACAGTATACACAGTTATGCGGTATAGACATAAATGGCAGCTGAATTAATCCTGCAATAATTACAGCACTCCTTGTGTATAAGCATAACTTTGAAACCTTGGATTTTCTCTAAAAAGGACCTGGGTTTATTCTAATGCCTGCTTTTTTTTTTTTCCCCCAAAGCAAACTTCAAAAATAGTTTGCAGAATTGAACCGCCCACGTGGGTGATAAATGCAGATCTCTGCCAGTTTAGCAATTAAAGTAGCAAAATAAATGATCATTTTCTGAGAGGTTGCTCTTGATGGGAAGGAGTTTGTCAGCACACCTGTGATAATTGCTGATGGCAAAGGGATGGCAGAATTGGGAACTTGGGGTTCAATTCCAGCTCTGACGGATTCCCCAGCGAAAGCGTGTGTATTATTTTTACCTGTTCTGCCTACCTTACAGTTCCCAGTCTCCCTGTGTTTTCACTAAACTCGCCCCTGGGCCTGGCTTTCATCACCCAGGACTGGGCGTCTGCCAGGAGAGATGCTAAAACCCAGCGGTGAGTCCTGGTGCGGAGCAACCTCCCACAAGCCCTGCTGCTGGTTCACGTCTTTATGGAGGTGGCACTTAGAATCTTAAAATGGTTTGGGTTGGAAGTGACCTCTAAGGGCATCTAGTCCAACCTCCTGCAGTGAGCGGGGACATCTTCAACTAGATCAAGTTGTTCAAAGCCCCATCCAACCTGGCCTTGAATGTTTCCAGGTGTGGGGCTTCTACCACCTCCCTGGGCAACCTGTTCCAGTGTCTTACCACCCTCAGCATAAAACATTTCTTCTTTATACCAATTCTGAATCTCCCTTCTTGTAGTTTAAAACCATGGCAGAGCTCTGTGGGAAAGGGGGGGAGGGATGGTGCAGGCAGGCCCCTGTGAACAAAGGAGCTGCAGGAGAATGAAATGTTCCCAGCGAGGCTGTAATCTGAGATTTTGGTAACTAACAACATTCTGAAGTGTGAACAAACTGATAATTTTTATCTTCTTCTCCCCTTCAAGCCTATAGCTTGGCCAAATTCAGGCAGATTTTTGTATTGTGACACTGTATCCAGAACATAGCACTTTCTTCCATCTGAAGTCTCTCTTCAGAAATTTTCGATTTCTTTTTCTAAAGAAAAAGTAATTACATATATGTAAGCTTTCTTTTAGCATCATTTTTGGAACTATTTTGGATGAAATTTTTTGGAGGGGGAGGCGGGGAGAGAGAAAATTAGTCCAAAGCAGACAATTCAGAAAGAAAGTTTTGCCTTTACTGGTTGAAATGTGTCAAAGTTTTAAATAGCCCAACACAAGCTGTCACAGTGGGAAGTGTTGGCAGCTGTAAATATATAGTTACATGCAGGTTAATGCAGCGTCCAAACGGAGGATGCCAGTACTTCCATTAACATAAATAACTTCAAACACTCTCTGTTTTCATACCTACGTGTAGTCCTACCACAAGAGAGGCCGGGTACGTATCTGAGCACCTTGCCACCCTGCTCAAGTGACCTCACACTGTGACCGCTGGGTTTTTTCCAACGTGGTGGTAGGAGGTAGGCATTGCCAATGGGTCGTTGTTGTGTCTCAGGACAGTGCTGAAAGCTCTGCAGGAGTTCCCCTGTCGAAAGGGGACTTATTTCACCTTCCTCAGAGAAGAAGGAAACTTGGAAATGATGAGTTTATGTGCTGGCACTCCAGTGGCTGCCACATCGTTCACACCATTTGGAAACACCCTGGTGTGCAGGTGTGTGCAGATAGTCTGTGACCTTTTCTGGAGTACATTTAGCTTACAAAAAAGAAAAAAAAAATCTAAATGAAAAAAAGTAAACTTGACACTTTGTGAGGATGAGATTAAAACCAGCTGTCCTCTGCCTTTTCTTGTCTTGATGGCAATTCACACCAAGAGGCCAGTGGTGCCTTAGGCTGCGGCTTCTCTCTTGTTGGTCTCCACTCTCATAATTTGGATTTTGAAGTCAATTCTTGTCATTATGCAGCTGCTGTTCTTAATACTTGATACGATATACTGAATTATATTTAAGTATCTAATGAATTCGTTCAAATCCTAACCATGTTAGCACTTGGGAGAATACGAAGTGCCCCTTTATTATTACTTGGTGTTGAGAGCTCTGCTGTTTTTCACAGGAACGTCTGAACTCGTCCAGTGACGTAGATAGTAAATGATCTTCTGTAGAAAAGATGTGAAGTTGTTTCAGAGATTCTCCTGCTTTCAAATCCATCCTTCCATGAGTTAGTAAGAAAGCCATTACATTAATGTCATGCAACGAGTTGTATTTCTGCAGTGGACATCACTGGGCCAAACTGATCAGAGAATTATTATGGCAGCATGCTTGCCTTGAGTTTTGGCTTTGGAGGATTGAGAGGAGAGGGGCAGCTGCCATTTAGATGCTCATCATCAGTGCAGTTCAACCTAAATCTCAAGGTTCCTGTTTCCAGATGATGTCTTGTGCTGGTGGTGCTCCATAAGCACTGCTATATGAATTGGCAGTGGGGAATATTGCTGGGTGGGGTGAGCATATTCTCGTCTCGTTTTTTTCCATGGCAGTCCTTTGTGGAATGAAGAACGGTGACTTGAAGTTTAGCTTTGCTGCTTAACAAGCCAGGCAGTGCCTATGACTTGTGAATTCAACACTAATTGTGGAATTTAATTTCTCCACCCATTTCCCAGCCTTTAGGAGATGTAAGCTGTCTGGGGAAGAAACAGGGAGCATTTTCGTGTGTATTTGGTTTAAATTTTGGACAGTTGAAAGAATGGCTGCAAATCAATCCACGCATTCCATTGAGTCTTTGGATGCCGTTTTAATACGTGTTATTTGCCAACCTGTGCTTTATTTGTACAAATCTCCTGTAGTTATTGTTTGCATTGTTTGCAATAACCTTTCAAAACGTTATTGCTTTAGGTTTCTCATTTCAGTTAGGCTGTTCTTTATACCTTCTATTGGTTTCTCACCCCACTTCCCTGTGCAGTTAGTATAGGTTATATATATATATCTCAGTAAAGGTTTTCCAAAGCGAGTAGTAACTGCTGTCATACTGGCCGTACTTTTAAGTTTATCGTCCATAAATCAAGTGCACACCTGTGTACACTACATTTCTTCTGGATGTTTCTGCTAACAGAAACTAGTATGTTTTCTTACCCTTGAGGACAGATTAGTCCTTTCACTTAGAGCAGCCCTCAGCCCTCGCACACTTCATCCTCTAGTCTTTGTCGAGGCTCCATTTCCCTGTGGCTCCACCCCTGGCTCGCCCTCTTTCGCTGTTCTCCATGGCTGAGTCTTTCTTTGTCCGTTTTCCCCGTCTGCATGTTTTGGTTACGTTACAGCGCTCCGAACGAGTGGTTTTGCGAGCAGTTGGAGGCGCGGCGTGCACCGCTTCCTGCCTCGCCGCAGCCCGCGCAGCGAGCCTGGCCACCATCTGCAGCGGCCTCCTACGTGGGATGTGCCAGCGCGGCTTCTGAGAGCGCCTTTGAGCTTGCAGCTCCTGGTTTGCGAGATGCCTTGAAGATAAGGTTGAGGCTGTTCCTGAGCTGCCCCGAAGAGCAAAAATAGTGGGGATGTAGCTCGTGTGGATGCTCCACTGCGGTATCTTCTCGGCTTAGGAAGGGAAAGACCAGTTTGAGCGTGGCTTGGTTTCCGGTGTGTGTCGCATCACACGTCCGTTGGACTGACAGGTGAAAAAGGCAAGTTGAGACTGCAGAGTGTAAGAAAGGCAGCTCACCTTGTAGAGGTGGTGTCCTGGGGCCATCTGGCAGAAGTCTACCCTGTGAAGTTTTTGAAGTTCTGCATTCAGCATTCCTATCTGAAAAATCTCGGCTGTAGGACTTTGAGATACATTTGCTAATTTCCATGCTAGCAGCGTTGCTCTGATTGACATGTGTGGTGGTTGCGTTTATTAGTTTACTAGTCCTGTAGGTCGAGTGGTGAGAACATGGAATTCTGGATGTTTTCACTGGCGTCAATATTCCTAAGTAGTTCCCAGCAAAGATCTCCCGACGGGAAGCTGTGCCACAAACAGTGTGAGAATAGGAAGATCTAGAGAGGAAAAAGACGACAGTTCCTCCCTGTGTTTACGTAGGTTTTGCTTCTCCTGCTTGTGATTTAACGAATGTCTTTCTTCTTTGCCCAGGACTATAACTGAAGTACAAGATGGCAAGAACCAGCCACAGCAACTATGTCCTTCAGCAGCTAAACAACCAAAGAGAGTGGGGCTTTCTGTGCGACTGCTGTATTGCTATCGATGATATTTATTTTCAAGCACATAAAGCAGTCCTTGCTGCCTGCAGCTCCTATTTTAGGATGTTTTTTATGAACCATCAACACACTACAGCCCAGCTGAACCTAAGCAACATGAAGATTAGCGCTGAATGCTTTGATCTTATCTTACAGTTCATGTATTTAGGAAAAATTATGACAGCCCCTGCCAATTTTGAGCAATTTAAAGTGGCCATGAACTATTTACAGCTGTATAACGTACCTGAATGTCTAGAAGATATACAGGATACAGACTCATCTAGTTTAAAATGTTCATCTTCTGCTTCTAGCACCCAGAGTAGCAAAATGATATTTGGCGTGAGAATGTACGAAGACGCGCTCGCTAGAAATGGCAGCGAAGCAAACAGGTGGGGCATGGAGCCGCCAAGTTCAACAGTAAATACATCCCATAACAAAGAGCCTGATGAAGAAGCTTTGCAGCTAAACAGCTTCCCCGAACAACTGTTTGATGTCTGTAAAAAAAGCACCACGTCCAAATTCTCTCACACAAAAGAGCGTGTGTCCCACTCGCGCCGTTTTGGAAGGAGCTTCACCTGCGACAGCTGCGGGTTTAGTTTTAGCTGTGAGAAGCTGCTGGATGAGCACGTGTTAACGTGCACTAACAGGCATTCCTACCAAAGTGCCAGGTACTACGGTGCTGAGAAAGTAGACTTCAATGAAAAGGACTCTACTTCTAAAATAATATCCACACAAACAGAAAAGTACAAGGGGGACTCGAGCCAAGCTGCGGATGATTCTTCATCTCCCGTGTCGAACATCACGAGCAGAAAAAGCAGCACAGTTGCGTCGGAGACATCAGGTGAAGAAGGGAGTAGAGCCTCTGAGAGGAAGAGGATTATCATCAAGATGGAGCCGGAGGACAGTCCTGCAGATGAACTGAAGGATTTTAATATTATTAAGGTGACAGATAAAGACTGCAACGAGTCTTCCGACAATGACGACCTAGATGATGAACAGGAAGAGCCGCTTTACAGATACTACGTCGAGGAAGATATCAGGGAGAAGAGAAGTGCTCGGAAGACTTTAAAACCCCGGTTATCTATGGACGAGGATGAAAGAAAGTGTTTGAAAAGTCCGCGGCACCTTAACAGGAAGGCTCCTTCAGTGCAGGAAGACGTGGAGAATGCTCCCTGTGAACTTTGTGGGCTAACAATCACCGAGGAAGATCTGTCCTCTCATTATTTATCCAAACATATAGAAAATATATGTGCTTGTGGCAAGTGTGGTCAAATACTGGTCAAAGGCAAGCAGTTACAGGATCACGCGCAGACCTGTGGAGAGCCCCAGGATCTGACCATGAACGGTATCAGAAATTCTGAGGAGAAAATGGACTTAGAAGAAAACCCCGAGGAGCAGTCGGAAATAAGGGACATGATGTTTGCAGAGATGCTAGAGGACTTCAGGGACAGTCACTTCCAAATGAACAGCCTTCAAAAAAAACAGTTATACAAGCATTCTGCCTGTCCTTTCCGATGCCCTAATTGCGGTCAGCGTTTTGAAACTGAAAACCTAGTGGTTGAACATATGTCCAACTGCCTGGAGCACGAGCTGTTCAAGAACTCCATGATGGAAGAGAACGAGAGGGATCACAGACGTAAGCATTTCTGCAATCTTTGTGGGAAAGGATTTTATCAGCGTTGCCACTTGCGGGAACACTATACCGTTCATACCAAGGAAAAACAGTTTGTTTGTCAGACATGTGGGAAGCAGTTCTTAAGAGAGCGCCAGTTGCGGCTCCACAATGATATGCACAAAGGCATGGCCAGGTATGTCTGTTCCATTTGTGATCAAGGAAACTTCCGAAAACATGACCATGTACGGCATATGATATCTCACTTATCAGCTGGAGAGACTATATGCCAGGTCTGCTTTCAGATATTCCCAAATAATGAGCAACTGGAGCAGCACATGGATGTTCATCTGTATACATGTGGAGTATGCGGAGCAAAATTTAATTTGAGGAAAGATATGAGATCTCACTATAATGCCAAGCATTTGAAAAGAACATGAGCGTTAAACATACTGTTAAAGCGTTAAGTTGGCAGCAGAGAGAACACCAAAGCGAGGCATACAGTATAGTAGACAAAAATTGAAAAAGAAAAAAAAAATATTGAAAATAAGTCTCCTTTTTTTATTATTTTTTTTTAAGACCCTCCTAACCATAGGTGTCTATTTAGGCTCATTAAGTATATAGCTTTGAAAAGCATCATGTGTTTTAATTATTACATTTTCACTGTTTCCTAATATCAGTTTCTGTTCTTAATTTTATTGTTTTACTAAGTAGATATACAAATCATTATTTTTAAACTGTAGATTAAAAGCACAATGTTACCCCTTCACTGACTGCTATTAAACAGTTCTCGGATCCATGTCCGTAAGATGAGTGCTTTAATATTGCCATGTGTTGTTTCTTCATGTGAAATTTTTAGATCACAGCCATTAACGTGCCAGAGCATAATTGTTCATAATCCCCAAATTAATTTTCAAAATGAAAAAAAAAAAACCCAACCCAAACCCAATGCCAAGAACTAATCCTTTGCTCTCTGACTCTGCTGTAAGGGCAGAGCTGGCCGTCCTGGTCCTCTGCTTCTTGGCTTTGGTGGAACGTGCATCCCAGGGGTGAGAGCACGTAGGCTCAGTTAAAACCTTGCAGACTTGGACTGGTGCCCACAAAGGGAGAGGGAGTTAATAACGACTGGCGGGATAACCGAGGAGATCCCGGCAGAGTGGTCGTTTTCCAGACTTTGAAGTCCTAGCAGGACTGTACAACTGACGCTGGCCTTTTCTTTTTACTGTCTGTACCTCGGTGGGTATATATAACCTGCTTACCCTAATATTCAAGGGAAGAGTGGCTGTGGTGGATTGCTAGGAACGCAGAATGGCGATGTGCATCGAAGACCTCCTTTTTCAGCCTAGCTGTAAATGGTGCCTTGCTGCTTGTGTTGGAGAGTTAAAACTGGGATGGGTGTGAAGATAGTCCCGTTGCTCGGGCGGGGAGGGTAAGGGGGAGTGTGCCTCATGTGAACTTTAGGGGTTTTTTTGTTTCTTGCTTTCATAATACTTTTCTGAATGTTCTGTTTTTCAACAAGAATATAACAAGAAAAGACTGCAGAGTTTGCTTAATAAACGTAAAGACGTTTTATGCCTTTTAAGATTCCTTTCTGATTCGAGTATAGCCCTAATCTGCAAAGCTTGTCTCTTAATTTAATTGAATTTAAAAATCCTGCTAAGCAGCAGCTGACATCAGTTCAATGAGGCAGTTCGGCCTTTGAGAGAACAACTGGCTTTGACTCTTAGGCACCAGCTGTCTAAATGTTTAAGTGCATGTTTTTTTCACAGGGGGAGGAAAAGATCCTACTATGAAATGGTGGAAAATACTATTAAAAAATAAAACCTATCAGTACTTCACTTTATCAGAGAGGGTAGTGATGCTGTTTCCCATGGAGTCGTGGAGGGAGGAAAGCAATTTAGATGAGCAGTTAAGGCAGTTTGATTAGCTGATCATTGTAGATCTCTTCCAGATGAAATATTTTACCACCTCACACGCCAGCGGTGGGGTAAAGAACAGGAGCCAGGAGCTGAGGGATTAGTCCAGGGCTTTCATGCACTTTTTGCTGTCAGAGTTGAGTTTTGGTCCCTTGTTGTTTCTTGGGGATTACAAGGGGTATCGAGCTTTAATGTTGGACTATTTCGAGAAATTAATACGGTTTGGAATCTCCACTATGTTTAAATTAGTATGAGTTGCCTTGAATTTATTCCGTTTTGAATGTGCATTAGGATTTCTCTTGCTAGGCAGACGTGCAAATTTCTGCAGTGATGGAGAAGGACCCTGCCACGAGCCCTCGGTCCTGAGCTGACAGCTGGCTCCCAAGGCACTGGCTGCTTCAAGTGCAGCTTGGGCTTTAGCATTTTAACATAACTGCTCAGCTCTGTGTTTTCTTGTATGATACTGAAGCCAGCCAAGTCCTGAATAACACTGGGACCAAAAAGAGCATGGACATGAATGTGCTCCAGCATATCGGTTAATTCAGAGCTTCCCCCCGCTTAGGATTTATTTATTCATCTCAACCCAGACTGAAGCTCTGTGTGCAAGAGTTCAAAGAATAAGCAGGATGGGTATTTTAACACCTTTTAGCACTGGTATCAGTGCTAAGGTGATTTTAAGAGCTTTCAAAATACAGAATATTTAACTATAAATCATCTTAGTGATGAAGTAGTTAGTAAAGTGCTGTAGTGGAGTTGTTGGGAGAGGTTAATAGCTGCACACAGCAATTCTCTGATATCCCTTATGGTATCAGCTATGGCTGGACTGGGAAAAGAAGCCAGGGGAAGTGAGGGATAACTGGAGGGTCCTGGGGGAGTTGGCAGAACAGTCTTGTAGCGCTGGGAGAGTGGGAAGGCTGAGTGGGAGAGGAGATCCTGAGTGGGAGGGAGGGAGGAAGGCTGTGGGGGCAGGATTAGAGCTGTGCAGTGGGAAGAAAATCCCAAAAGTGACGTGGAGGGGGCGGCTGGAGGGGTGGATAAAATGTCCTGTGAGACTGGAGTGAGAATGACTCAGCTTGGCTGGGAGAGCTGTCGGCCTGGGCGATTAGCTCACTACGGCACAAACGGGGCACAGATTGCGTACCAAGTACAGCCAGCCCCTATGCTGGAAGGACGGCAGTGGCACAGCAAAGCCTAGATTAAAGACCTTGTTGAAAAGGGGAGGTGATACTGGAAGTAAAAGATACTCCTGAGCACAGCGAAGGGCTAGCGGTGATTTAGGGAGACTCCTGCTCAGGGTCATGAGCCGTTGTTTACAATGTATTGGTCTGAACGTGACCCAGAAATGCTTCACCAAAAAAAAGTTACTTCATAGTATAAGGAGACCTGCCAACTGCAGATGGAGGAACTGGGCATGATGGTATTTATGTGTACTATCTAACTTTATAAACACCCTGGAATACCTTTGTTTTTCAATTATGAGCCGAGCCATAGTAGCCTTTCAAAGGAAAACTCAAAGCTGAACTTGAATTACTGTTTTTTCCTTTTCTTGTGAAACAGAACTCAGTGCCTTGGAGTTCACGTGCATGAATGTCCAGGCTGAGGCTCAGAAAGAGAGACTGCAGGAATGCTTAAGAGTGGATCTACTTGTATGCAGGCAGGGAAAGCCAGAATGACCAAAGCAGCCTGAGAGGTGATCAAGGGGTGTACAGGAGAACAAATCGAAGTTACTAAAGCATGAACAAGAAGTGTGGCTTGCAGGTAGATGGGCAGGATGTTTATGGCAATGTGTAAAAGCAATGCAGGGGAGCAGCATGGGACTATTGAAGAAAAGCCCTGGAGCAACAGGAGGAATTTGGCTGCTGTGAACGGGGAGGAGGGGGATGCTGAGGCAGCCTGGGGATGATCACTCCTGAGGATAGAGGTGTTCTCCCCAGAATGGGACCACATCTGCAGGAAAGTGAAATGACGGTGTTTAAGCGCTCCTCCCATGATAAAAAATACTTTGGAGATAGAATGAAAGCAGACCTAAAAGAAACCAAACGGTTGCGTGTACGATATCCTAGAAGTCTTACTTGAAAGATAGCGAAGCGGAAACAAAAACAGTTCATTTAGAGTTCTGTTTCTTCTAACAAATTTGTACTTCTCAGTCATCATAGCACAGCTTCTCTGTGTCTCCTTGCCGCGCTGTGTCGACTGTTAGAGTGTAAAAGCGCTTCAGGATGGTTGAGAGTGGAGGTGTAAGCGTATCGCATTGCACAAGAGGCACCCAGAAAGAAAAAGACTTGCTGGATGCCGTGACTTTTATTTTTAAGTGATTTGCTAATCTTATTTTTGGAGGATCTCTCTCTCTCTGTTCCATTGTCTTCCTCATTTTGGCAGTGGTGCGGGCTGTGACCCTGAAAATGATTTGTAAGTAGCCAGCCTAGATCTTCGCTTTCAGGATTTACTGAAAGTTAAAAAGAGGTAATTCATGAAGATCTGGAATGAGCTTTGAAGTATCACAAAAGCTGTTGAGGTTCTTTTTTGAGTTTTGAGGAGACATTTCAAATGTTAAATATATATTTGTAAATGCTTATTGACAACTTGCTAAATCAAAGCGTGTTTACAATTGTGTATAATGATATTTGTAGCCAACAGGTCTGCGGAGAAATCTGGATTCGAATAGATTAGAATAGCACAGAATTCTAAGAATTTATGCTTTTATTAGGGGACTTCTCTACTTAATATTTTCAGTCAGAGTAGTTTCTCAGTGGAGAAAATACAATTCAGCATAATTTTTTATGCAAAGCTGAAGACAGCAAATGTACTACCCTGGAGCATATATTAAAAATACATTGTTATAGAAGTGAATACTTTGCCTACACTATTGTATTTGAACACACCAGTGTTAAACCATCAGCTGTGGGAGAGGGCACCAGTTTGCTCCTGAAGGCCGTGCCTCATCCAGCCCTGGCAGCCCCTTCCTCCTCCCCACCTCGTTTCAGCTCTCATATCCCCTGTGTGCCACCCTCTCCATTGTCAAAGAGCACGTATTTAATGTAGCTTCACAATGCACTGAATCAAACAACGGGCCTTTTTTTTATTCTCTGCGGGGCTATTTTTTGGCTGAGCCCGTTCCCCGCTGTGCGTCCGTCCCTCTCCGGCTCTGTGTCAGATCTTGTGCTCGCACAATGGAAGGGGTGGCTCGAGGTGAGAAATGACTGGTTGGGAGGGGGCTCGTTCGCTTAAATGAGTTGTGCCAGAACTCGGAGCATATCCCGAGCTTAGCTCGGTCTCTGTCTCCCCCAGGCATCCTTGTGGAAGCTGAACTCTTGCATTCTTCTCCTATTTCCTGATAAGGAAAAAAGGCAGCCCGGCCTTTTACGTACCAATGAGACACATCTATGCTATCTGCTCTCTTTGTGACAACTGGAAACCTTCCTGCGCTCGGCTCACCCCTCAAATATGCTCTGGGGCTTTCTTAATCTTTCTTGAAACAAATTGTATAGTGCTCCATGCCACTGGGTCCCTGCAGTTGGCCTGGCCTGAGGCCAGGAATGAGCTGGGCCCCGTGTCTGGCCAAACACCAGGAAGGGCTCCCACCTTCCACTGGTCTTAGAATTATAGAATCGTAGATCATCAAGTCCAGCTTTCTGCCTAACACTTCAATGGTCACTAGACCATTCTCTGAAGTGCCACATCTACTCGCTTTTTGAATACCTCCAGGGATAGTGACTCCACCACCTCCCTGGGCAGGCCGTTCCAATGTTTAACTACTCTTTCACTAAAGAAATTTTTCCTAATATCTGATCTGAATTTTCCCTGGTGCAACTTGTGGCCATTTCCTCTTGTCCTGTTATTAGTTACGAGGGAGAAGAGGCCAAGAACCTACATCTCTACAACCTCCTTTCACGTAGAGCGATAAGGTCACTTCTCAGCCTCCTCGTATCTAGACTGAACAAACCCAATTCCCTCATCCTCTCCTCATAAGAAGCTTTGTGAGCCCAGATGTGGCTGTGCTGCCCCCAAGCTCAGCAGCTGGGTCCCCCCTCTCCTGCTGCCCTGTGCCCCTCGCCGCTTTTCTGGGCATCGAGATAAGCCATCTCATTCTTGGCCTAATGTTGAAAGCTCTGGATAATTCCTTATGCAAGTTAAGGAGATGCAGGCAGCGTCTGTTACTCTCCCCGTGTGCCTGCTTCTGACTTCTCAGTGTTTCCTCACCTGAAAGGGTTAAAAATCAAATATTCTGACTTCCCGAATTCTTACTTGGCTTGGTACTTGTCAAAGGCTTTAAGACCTGCAAGATAAAGCATGACTAATTTGACTTTCTAAATCTGCTGAAAGCTAGAAATTAGGAACGTGTTTTTAAAAGCTGTCATTTCTGTAGTTCTCAGCTATAAAACAGTTTTTTCTGTTTTCTTCCAAGTTCCAAAAAACTCCTAAAATATTGCTGTGCAGTGTATTCTTGAGATGTGTTAGTAGGCTGAGATTTTGAAGGGAGAAGGTGCCAAATCCCAGGGCACATTGTATAAATGAAATGTTTTCTGTGAAGTTTACAGTCACTTCTACAATTCTGGAATTAATTGCAAATTTAGTTTTTTGGGGGTTTTTTGTGCAGAAGGACAAATCTCACTTTGGAGCTCTTGACTCGGGAGTCAGTTCATCCTGATTATAAATATTCAGCCCTGAAACAAACAACCCATGTTCCTTTCCATGTACTTGAATGACCAGTGCCAACTTCACAAGAGAAATGCCATCCGATCTTTCTTTGGGTCATTTTTTGCCTTCAAATGTGTTGCAGGGTTTTGTTTTTCACTGAAGTCATAGGAAGACAGTATTGTGTGTCATGCCTTTAGGGAAACTTTTCTACAGTAATTTGTGCCTAGTTGTCCCTAGTTGAAAATATGGTTTTAGTTTCCTATTAATGTCTTCAAAGAGACATAAAATTCTGAGATGAGAAATCAACAAATGGTCCAAGGCCAGATTTTGAGTAGCTGGTGTGGCTACACCTCACCCCAAGAACCTAGAGTTTCAGAAGCTGCCAGTATTTTGGGTTCTCTTGCAAGAAAACAAAAAAGGTTTAATCCTTTCCTGGGCCTTCTGGCACACCAGAACTGTAGTAAATCTTCCTGCAGCTACAACCACAAAAACAATGCTGCATCTACCATGTCCCGTGGGAGAAAAAATAAATAATTTGGCCTTCCAGAGCTGCTCAAGAACTTCCCACTCTGATGAATTCCTGATGCTGCTGTTGTTTTTACTCAATCTCAGCAGTGATTTGCATCAATGAAATTTTGGGGTATATTTTGGGGGGTTTTTGGTTGCAAATAAGAGATTATAGATTTTGGGGTATATTTGGGGGGGGGGGTTGGTTGCAAATAAGAGATTATATCAGATAAGTATGTCTTACAATTCTGTAGACATCCCAAGGCTCCTGACAGGGAAGGAGAGTATTCCTTAAAGGCCTTCCCATCCTGGAAACTGTGTGGATTGTGGGAAATCCACTAGAAATCAGGACTGTCTACAAATCCTTGGTTTCTGTTAGACAAAGCGCCGCAGTTGCCAAGGTTTCTGCAGCAGCAGTGTTGCCTACACAGGAGATGCAAGAATCCGTCTTTCCCCATTTCTTCTCCCCATCTTCTCTGATGATAAGGTTGCTATTTTACAGTCATTCTTTTGCCTTGTCGATTTGCCTCCCGATTCTTTGAAATGGGAAGATGTGCTTTCTTCCTTTCTTAAAACAGTGGCTAGTGCTGAGAACTTGCCCTTTTTAATAGTTCTCACATGTTCAGTTGCACCTCAACTCAGCCATGCCTGTTGTGTCATTTTTAAGGTAACCATTCCACTGCACTGGGGATGGTCACCAGAGGGACTTCCGTCTCTGACTCCCCAGAAAATGAATGGGTGTAATAATATAATGTCCTTCTCTCCATGGCAAAAGCCTCAAGACCATGAAAGTTTGTGGAACCGTAGATACACTGGCTAAAAATAGAGTTTGATGGATACCATAGATTACTTTTGGTTTTGGCAACAGATACACCAGACTTCTGGTATCAGTTATGCTCCTTCCTTCTACACAAGTCATCTTTAGAGCATTGATTCAGGATGCTAAAGATGATACCTCTCTTTCCTCCCTGCCTATGGGATTCCTACTGGTACCTACTGGTAGAGGGTCGCAACTGTGAAACTGCTGAGGTTCAGGTTTCTAGCCATTGGTTAGTTAATCATTTATATAAAGTGGAAACATTTTAAGAGATGAAATCTAGAATATCCCCCCTTCAGGAAAAGGCCAGATGATATTGGAGGAGGAGGAAACACAGGGCAGGGTGCCTCGAAACTGATGAAGAAATCATCTTAGTATGTGCCACAGCCCAGGAGAGAGCTTGGATCTCTGAGCTGCCTTGCTATCATGTAGATTAAATATAATTTGTGTACACTTACATACGCTGTAAAATGCGACACACCAAAAGTCTGTGTGCCTGGAAGTTTGAAGTTTGAGGATTAGCCCCACCTAGCCTGCTCTCAGACAAGGTTGTGTTTCACTTAGATTTTACTGGCTGTTGCTAACATGGTCAGTTCTTCCAGAAAAGACAGAGGTCCTGATGAGCACTAACTTAAAAACTGAAAAATAAGTCAATACAAGAAATCTTACAGTTATTGTTACAGTTCTCCCAGCTTTGGTTTGCTGTTCAAAGAGTTAAATAGCTCAAAGGCAGTTTCCGTTGGAGAATGTTTATTTGATCAAGTTCAGTGTGGCTTAGACCCCAAATAGAAATGCTGGCTTCAAACAGAGCACTACTATGCAAGTAGGAACAGCCTGTGGCCTCCAGACCTCACAAGCTGTGTTGGTTTGTTACACAGAGTCAAAACAAAGATGTCCCTTAAAACATGTCTACATTAACTCTGTGTTTCACACACCACAATCTTTTATCTCAGGTCTGCTTTTCTCCCTGGTGACTGAGGCTGTGCCAAAGTCACCGAGATCCTGGGTGGACTAGAAACTTCTCAAAATCTCGAATAGTTACCTCTGAGTTAGACAAGGAAAAAAAAAAACCAAACAACAAAACCAACAAGCAGCATCAAACACAATCCCCAAACTTCTCAGTAAAAAGCATATGCTATGTTTGGACCATCCAGGCTACTTAGATCATTAGAGAACAGGCTTTGACCACTAGAGTGCTCTTATTTACTAAGCTGGAGGTATGACATCCTTCATTTGCGTTTTGGAACAGTGCATCTCTTTGTCTTTTCCATTGCAGAAAGCAGGGTGAGGAAGAGCCCAGCAGTTGCTTCTCTTTTAAATGGAGCCTGGAGGATCTTCTTAGCTGCGGGGTGTTGTTTTTTTGGTTTTTCAGGTCCTTAGCTGGCTGAATCTTCAGACTTCTAACAAATATGCTAAGCATTAAAAAAGCATTATTAATACGTGATGAGATAGATCAAGTTCAACCACTTGATGTTACAGTTGAACCCATGCAGATGCTATTAGCACAGGAACCTGATACCATGCCAAATCCGGAGAGTTACCTTTGATCTATCTCCCTTTTATTTGTAAACATCCAGCTAATCACAGACTTCCTCTGACTTTTATGAAGTGGAAGGATCTGCATCCTCTGTAACATCTCTGAAGTGCTTTAACTTTGTCAGATGTGCCTGGATTTGGGTGATGGGCGGGTACGAGCTCCATCTGGTGGCTCGCTGGAAACGCATAGTTCTATGTGAAAAGCTCACACCTTTCTACGCTTGAGTGGAGTTTACTGTGTGAAGAGTGAAGCAGATCCTCTCGCAGCTGTGCATTCCTAAAGCAACTTCTGTTTTTAGGGTAGCTAGAGGATTTTAGAGGCTGGGAGGAGGGCACAACATTTTACTTCTAATCTAGCTCACTGTGGGCTAAAAGCTATGAGCAATGCCAGCAGTTCTCTGGTGCTCTACAGTTCTGTGTGTACACCACACTGCCACAGTTGGCACTGATTAACAGTATTTTTGCAGTCTCATCGGAAAAATGTAATTTAATATTTACAGGCAACCCACCTTCCCACACTCAGAGGTGGTCCCACACAGCATGGTCGATGTGTTTGAGGGTGGTGGCGTACAGAAGCTCAGTCATGCTGCATGAGCTGTGTATGATCTGCAGTAACAGAGATCTTTGACTGTAAAATACAGGCCGGCATCTAAATAAACAGCGATGTTAAACACTGATGTTGCCTGGGGACAAGCGATGTTCACATGCACGCTGTACTTAAGAGTACCTTTCTTTCTCCTTTGTTACTTTACAAACAACAAAAAAAGGCACCTTTGAGCTAGTCAAGTAAGAGTTACTTAGAGACAACACCATCAGTCCAATGACACATGGAGTTGCTGCCAGAACCAGCAGTACTTTGACGCTAGCAGTTTGCCCCAAACTCACTTCCCCGTGTTCACGTCACCCTTCTGGCATGAAGCAAAAGCCGTTTGTCCCAGATGGCTTTTTTTGCCCACCATCAAGTCTGGAATGTGGCAGATCTAATATACAGCCAGTTCTGGGCCTGGCATATGCTGAGGGCCTGGCCTCGTGTGCCACACAGCATCTATAATGCGCCCTGAAGTGTGGAGCACCATGCTCAAGGCTTTCCTCTCAAAAGGTTTGCCAGGAAGCTCAGCCCTGAGCTGGCCTTGAGGATGCTCTAGCAGGTAAGTGATGCAGAGAGCTGAGCAACCTGGCTTCACGTGCAGCCTTGAAGCCTTTCCTGCTCTGCAGCAGAGACACAACCACTTCATCCAGGGCTGCCATAGCGTGCATGGAAACATCAAGTGTAAAATGGCCAGAAGTGGGAAAATAGTATACTCTGTACAATGTGATTTACTTATCTAGAGAAAGAAGTTGGTGTACGAAGAAAAACAACTGAGGATTGTCTTTAAAAGTTACATCCACATGTTTCCGATTTCTTGACTGTTCATATCTGATACAAAGCTGCTCGTGTTTGTCATACATTAGTGTGGTTGAAAGAGACTTACAGGAATTGTAAATGTATCGTTTATCTGCATTTAACCTAAAATAAGAATTTAGGGAGGCAGGTTAAGTAGATATGTAACAGTTACCTCTGAGTTAGGCAAGGAAAAAACCAACACAAATAAAGCAAAACACAAACAGGCAAATCTGAAGCAGTTAAGAAGTATTCCAGGGTGGGGGTGTGCCAAGCTATGACAAGTCTGGTCTGAGGGGGAATAATACTCGTGCAATTTTTTGAGCATCCACTAAGCCAAGCCATAAACCACTGCTGAAAAGTAACACATACAGTATCAAAAATAACTTCTGGGAGGCTTGGGAAGTGAAGTTTTTCTTCAGCAGATCTTGAGCTGTTTTGAAACTGGAAGGCAAAGGAAAAATAAAAAGTTTCTGAAACAAAAGCAAAACATTGTTTAAGGTTAAGTTGTGTTTCGGTGGGGTAGGGGGTTGAAAGAAATGAGCCATATGGCTTTTAAACAGAGTTCCTGACTGCGGTGGGTGCTCTGAATAGAACTGAAGGATGGGTATTTAGAGCGAAACCACACCATGGTGAGGTGGGAGGGACCACATCGTGCTAGCAAATACAGTACTGGAGTGTGGGCTTCTGACTTTTAATATTTCTCTTGCATTTCTTTTCTGCATGGCAGTAGTGAAATAGGGACTTCTAAGCTTCTGAACAACTGAGAGAACCAGGTTTGAAGAAGACATGAGGAAGAACTGGTCGGCAAAAGATTTCATAAAAACTCAGAACGGCGTGTGCCAGGTCTGAACTGGCACCACCTTTGCTTTTATTGACATACTGCATCACTCGCAAAAGACACCAAGGCAGTCAATTTAGAACATGCAGTAAAAGCTGTTTTGGACTCTTCTCTGTATTATAAAAGTTACTTCCTTGTGACTATTATTTACACCTGTTAAAAACAAATTTGAAGTCTCCTTTCATAGAGCAGACAGCCGAAAGAGGCAGATGCAAGGTGTTAAGGGCTGCACTGAAATGAGTTTGCAGAACTTGCTATTCATGTATTGGAGCGCTCCTTTGCTGAAAGGAGGCTTCCTAGTGTTTCTGTCAAAAACTGTTTAGATTTTTTTTAGTTCAACCATTAGAAGTGTATGCTCATGAACTAAAACTTACGTATTTTCAGTTACAATGTTAAGCTATCAAGTGTTAAAAAAGAGAAAAAAAAATAATCTGCAGTACAAGGTGAAAAAAAAACCCCTGAGGACAGAGAGTCCCTGAGGAAGGCCAGGATGGTGAGAAAGATCCAGCTGACCTGATTCCCCCTGCTGCCATGATCATCATTTGCAAGCTGAAGAGGACCTTCCATGGAGCACAGTGCTTGTACGTGGAGAGTAAAGAAATGGTGCTCTGGTCGTGTTGCAAGAATGGTGAAAATTTTTTACCAACAAGGAGATGAGTACATGTGAAATAATCTGCACAGGGCACAGGGTGCACCTTGTTCTGGATCTCAGCCTTGCAAAAGCTGGCTTGAAGAGGAAGAATCAGGCATTCGTGTTCAGATTTGAGCATTTTAGGAATCCTAATGTTTCCAGATAAATTAATGGGGGAAAAAAATTAACCCAAACCCCAACAAGGCAGTAATGTTTCAAATTAAGGCCTGCATGGATGAAAAAATTAAAAATTTCTTTTGCTTCCCCCAGACAACAGCAGATCAGATTGAGACATGTAAGCAGACTAGACACGCTGATCTATATTCTGCTGTAGTTACACATCTTACTAATTCTACTCATGACTATAGAAGGATGTTTCATTGTTCGGTATAACTGTTAATCTCAAGAAGAGTCTGTCTATAATTTTATTTATAGCTGGCATCATTTTCATTACGGTTGTTACAAAGTGTGTAAAATACTGTCTGTATTGCAGCTTGTATAGGGCATGTGTCTGTGCTTGCTTTACTCTTTTTGGGTTTATAAAGTTGGTATACAAATGCAAGAAAAGATGTTCAGGTATCGTTGAATGTGGTTGCTTAATCTAATTACATAGCCCCAAACATTTCAGTCTATAGATGTTGAAGGTATCGGCTCTATTAACACGTAACACCTTAAGTATTAATGTAGGCTTTTTAAAAGCCCTCAGTACAATACTGGAATATCGATGCTTCTGTCCCAGTGGCTGTGCTGGAGCAAAGGGGAGGACGGTGAGTATCTGGGCAAAGCCAGATACCACTGAGGGATTCCACAGGGAGAAGGCACGATAGAGCTTGGAAATCAAATAGAAAATGAGATGTCCTTTCCATAGAAAACAGGAAGGACCTTCACGGTAGGACCATCACAAAGCAGAGGAGAGAAGGGCAATGTGTTTATAGCATAACCTAAAGATGAGCCTTCGTTAGTATACTCAGCGTAGGACAGCTAGAACAGGCCGTGACTGTTCTGTAACTTAGCGTTTATTTGTAGTCTATGTAGAGTATCAGTGAAGACATTCCAGGTTAGTTTTCATCATCTTAAAAGCTTATTCTGTGCTTTGCTACAGTATCTTTAATAAAATATTCTTACAAATCTGCTTATTATTCTCATTTAATTCCATCTTATACCTGAGTTAATAACAGTCCTGGCAACAGAGCCAAGTTCCAGTCACCACCCGCTTCATCTGCTCCTGCGTTTCTCCCATTCACCTGCTGAGGATGACAAGAGGGAAAACAGATGAGTAAAAATCAGATAATCACAGGATTGAGAAAATAAGAGAAATTTACAGCACTGATACAGTGCAATTATAAAAATTCTCCACGCTAAGCATTTAAGTGAATCTGAGAGGTTAATCGAATTATATTGATTTCTAAGTATGCGACATTGGTCTTGGCCTGTGTTTACAGCAAACAATTTCCCTTGTTTTAAGATTTACCATAATTTTCCAGCTTTACAGTTGCTGCCAATAATTATGGTATGTTGTTTAACCCCATTCACAGCAGTTCTAGACAAAATTCTCAGTTTTCATTTATTCACCCCCTGGACCATATAGAATATCCTTTTATTATCTTCAGGCAAGACCAAGCAGAGTTCAACTTCAAGTATACTGGAAGATAAGATTAAAATTCAAAATAATCCTGGCAAGGTGCAGCCATGATCTGAAAACATAAGATGTTCTTTAACAGGAACAAGAGCAAGCCGGAATCATTAGCTGGGCAAGGAAAGGAACAGCTGCTTAATTTCCATTGAAAAGAAGCGATGTGTTATTTTGGATCAAAACCTGAAAATGAGTCTGCAACATCACGCAGTTGCAAATAAAGGTAAAAAATGAAATGGTTAAACTGGAACATAATTTGCTCCTTCAGAACTGGTAAGGCGTCAGCTAGTAACGTCTCCAGTTTTGATCACGGCACTTGAAAAATAAGATGAAATTTGCATGCAGAGAATCCAGGAGAAACAACAAGGACGTCTGCAAGCTGAGAAAACTTTGCCTCTGAGCACAGAATGAATCATTTTAGGTCTTCTTACAGAAGAGATGGTAGAGGGGAACCACAGCGATTTTCATATATATAAAAGCGGGTTGCAAAGAAAAATGGAGTAACATTTTCTCATATCCACAAACAATAGGAAGAGAAACAATTGCCTTAAATTGCAAGAAAGGAGATTTTGTTTAGACACAATATGAGACCAAAGGACTGTGGAGGTCCTTTTCTGATCTGATTCTATGGTTACTTGCAAACTACCTCCTTTGAAGTCCCTTATTTATTGCTGTCAGCAGAGCTGACACTGGCCGCAAGAAAAGGAGGCTGTAGTTCTAGGACAGTAAAGCACCGACCGCCTAAAAAGCACAGCACACCAGTTTATCTAGTTAGCATTGGTGATACTAACCTCAGCTTTTAATCATGCCTCAGCAAACTGTCACAAGTCTATGTAAATAAATGCGCTTTAAACCCACTTAATTATAAAATAATTATTCCTTGAAACATCAAGCATTGGTTTAATTAGCGTTGACAGCTTCCATGATTTTATTGACTCTAATCAATCTGAGGCAGCCTGGTTTTAGTTGTTTAAATAGATGGTGCAATCAGCTGTCTCATTTATTAAAGAAATTAGCTCTGCAAATTACATGGAAAATCCTAAAAGTGTAATCTGAGCATAGGCTAAAGATTAAAAAGCCCAAGGGTGAATAAAGCCACGTGTGTTTTTTAAGCTCATAATTTTAAACTAGGTTTATAATTTTAAGAGATCTGACTCATCATTTTTTAACTTCTCACTTGGCAATACCAAATTACCATGCCCTATATTCTGCTGGTTTGAATATTTCCCTATTACTTTCCATATTTGCCGAAAACATGTTATCCTGATTTGCAGAACTTGATTTTGTTGTTCACAAAAACAAAGGAACACTTACTTAAGGAAGATCGTGCATTGCGGCTGCCTTTCAAATTAACAAGGTGCATCTGTGTGCAAAAAGTGGAGGTACATGAAATCAAAATAGCACAATAAAGTTACATAGTTCCCCCCACGTACACCACAACGTTTAAGGCAACAGCACCTTGTCAGAAGAATCTTGTCATTTAATCCACTAGTAGTTCATGCCTGAATTCCAATTACTAGACACATATTCACAAATAGAAATGAGGTGCAGAATTTCAGCGATGAAAAGGTATTATGACAAAGTATTGTTCTCAGAACAAGCTGTTACTTAGACTGTTCTGAACAGATTGCTGTCTTATAAAACCGTTTATCCTCACCAATACAATTTGATTTAGACAATTTTCTGGATAGTTTTATTGAGGGAAATGGATATGAGGGAAATGGATACATGGGAAATGGATACGAGGGAAACAGATACCAGAATTTAAGGTCTAAGATCTTCTGACTGTCAAACCTGAACAGACCATTGCATTTCAACTTCATCATTTTAACGACCCAAGCGGCTGATGTCTGGTTGAGCTGTAACTTGTGTTCACTCCTATTTTTATACTACATTGGCTTATGAAATACGTGGGGGGAAAATCTTCCTTTTATCAAGCTAAAGGTAAGGGTTGAGTTCTCAGTTCTCCTCCGGATACTGAGCTCTTGCTTCACAGAAGAAATCTAAATATCACCTTCATTTCTGGCTGGGTGGTGTAATGGAGAATAGCCTACAGCGTATTACATAACGCTGCCAAACAGGAGACATGGGGGCATTGTCGAACCTGAACACAAGTAAACGCATCAGAAAAGGGCCTGCTACTTCCAGAGGCAACGGCTTGTTCTGGAAATGACTATGGAAATCTGGCTTACAGATTCAGGATNGGAAATGACTATGGAAATCTGGCTTACAGATTCAGGATGGGAGAATAACAGCAAATGTTTTGCTAAATGGAAAACCAAACTTGTGCTGAAGTCCTCACCATAAAGCTCACTCTTTAATTTCTGAACCAGTCTGTTTGGCTCCCCTATAACATGACTGCATATGAAGCAACATAAAAGAGAATCATGTGGCTCTTCCCATATAGGAGATGACTGCATAGATGAGTTGGTTCCCAAATTGTGCTGCAAGTCTTACAGAACTGCTGACACAAAGCAGGCTTGTAATAGCTCTGCTGAGAAGAGAGAATAAATCTAATGAGGTTTTAGAGGTTGCTCCTTCTAGTTAGACTGGACTTTCTCTAAGGGCATCGTTAAGAGATGAGGGATGATGGCAAGGACATCACGTGAACCGATTAGGAATGAAAGCTTAAAAAGCAGCTGAGGCCTATACATATCATACACGAAGAAAACAGCAACTGCACGCTCAACTGGGCAAAAAATACTTCTGCAACAGGTCACATGAAGTGTTTGGTAGCCTGAGTCTACAGACCTTTTGATTTTTCCTGAGAATGGCCACAAGTGTGTTTACACCATTAGCATTAAAATGGTATGCTCATATATTCCTCCAAGATCTTTTCCCTAAATTTACGATAGCAAAACAATGCTTCAAATTATGATACAAATAGAACTGAGGGAGGGCTCATGGGGTAAGCAGTCATCCAGTCAATGAAAACACCTCTTTAGCAGGTTATTGGCACATCTGGGTATCAGCACAACTGTGTCAGGGCCATAGTAGTTAATGGGCCAAGGAAGCCCCAAACCAGTTTTGTCTGGAGCTGTTCTACATTATTTTGTGCCTGGGTTGATAAGACATATACCTAAAAAAGCTTTGGGCCAAATGAATGACCTGTCACTTCAAAGTCTGATAAAATCTGTTTGATTACAGCTACACTTAAATGAGATATCAAATTATTTTTGCTGCAAAGACTGCTTATTGTGCTAATCAATACTGTGTTGTTTCCTAGCCCATTTGTTCTCTCCATCTCTTGTTCTGTACATACATTTTTCAGGCAGGAATCCTCTTTTTAGTCTGAAGTAACGAGGGTCTGAGTTTGTACTGCAAATATTGAAACAGGGTTCTCGTGCGTTACTAATGCTCCTATAGGATAATCATAGAATCATAGAATAATTAAGGCTGGAAAAGACCTCTTAGATCATCGAGTCCAGCCTATGACCTACCACCACCACTCAGCTAAACCATGCCACTAAGTGTGGCATCCAGTCTTAATCCTCTCAAGGATACAAATAATAAATAACATCGACTTTTCAGCTGAAACGGAATTCATCAACCATCTCTCTTTGTATTGCTCTGGCGTTTCTCCTTGCTCCATATGATACAATCGACTGAATGAAGTAGCAGTGAATTACAGGAAGAGATAGTTCAGTGATGAATCAGTCACTGGTCTAACTACAAGAGAAACCGACACCCTTCCCATCCAAGAAATATGCACATGGTATATACAGAGCAGCTCCTGTTGGCAGCAGGGAGAGCTGGCGGTTTCCATTTTCCATTGACTTCTTTCAGATTTCTCCAAGGTCAGAACCCACGTGAAAAAAACCCACCAGGATCTGCGAAAGAATAATAGTTACTTAAGCACACACAGTATTTACCGTCCGAAATCCAAGTTCTTTCATCTCTAAGCTACATACACACCCAGTACACAAGAGGTGGAACCCTCGTATCAGGTAAAAAGGCTTTGAAAAAATACACTAATTGAAACGAGGATGTTTTTGAGTGGGGGTTAGAATGTAAGACCCACACGAAGACAAATCAGTCTGGGAAAAAGCTGGGACATACTTTCTATGAGGGCTGCTTTAGCAACCAGCCATTTGATTCCCAGTTACTGTGCCTTTGCTAAATTAAAAACAAACATATAAGGCTGAAGGCTGGGGACAAAATTAACTTAGAGGGACGATTTAAGCATACGGAGCGTTTAAAACTTCTCTTACGTAACGTGTAGAGTCTGAGAGTAGATTTTTAGACACACTTTTAAAGAAGGTATCCAAAAGGAGCTGAGGGGGTAAAAAAACCCCACCTCAGCAGGGCATTTTGCTCTTTTTTGTAGAAGCGGAACACTTCGCGGTGTTGCTCTCAAAGCCAGGAGGGATAATTCGGAGCAAACCCGGCGGGTTTCCACGTTTAATACCCTCCCATCGCAGCCCTTTCCCAGCTCCGCAGCTTCAGCCCAACATGAGCACAAGCGACAGGAATTTGGAGGCGTTTCAGGAACGGTCAGGGCGCAGCAACGGAGCTCCCCCAGCCCCCACAAAACTGCTGCTGTGGGGCTGGGGGGAAGTAAGGAAGGAAGGAAAGGGAACCCCACCGGCCTCTGCTCCCTCACACTGAGGGGGCGCCGAGCTGCTGTGGCGACCTTCCCTCAGCCGAGGGGCGGGGGCGGCTCTGGCGGGACAGGGGGAGGCAGGAGGAGGTTTGTGGGGTGTGTGTGTGAATTTCTGCCGCCTTGCGACCAAATAAGGGTAAATTCGCCGCGGGCCGGAGCGCTGAGCAGCGACAAACCGGGAGGGGGAGCGGCGGCGGTGAGCGGCGAG
>WEIS01042436.1:222-10461 GCA_013389965.1 Todus mexicanus
TCAAGAGGAAGACATGAGCTCATTCATCTTTTTGAAATCTCAAGTATATTTCTGAGATTTTTCTGGAGCTCCATTCAGTATTTCGCAGGTTCCAAATCTGAGCTTTTTATTCTTTGTCTTGAGCTTACTCAAAATAAAGTATAGTAGTAATTAATAAATAGCAACGATCAAAGTAAGGAAAAAAAAAAGTAAAATTCATAACTGTGAATTCTGTGTGAAATGGAACTTGCTGTTTGCCTTTGTCTTTATATACATAATAAAATAGTGAACAGCATCTGTGAAGCAATCATGGAACAGGACAAGGCATTACGGGAGTGTATTCAATACAATAAACTTTGGAAATGTTGTTTGACATTCAACTCTTTTGGACATGGAATGCAAGAATTAACTAGTAGCAGCTCCACCCATAATAATTATATATATAATACTCACCTGTAGCAATGTACAGAGGGAAGACAATCAATTCCTCAGATCTTTCTCCTTTATGAAGGGGGCATGTTTTCCTCTTGACATTTTTTGTGGGAGGGGGGCAGGCTTTGCTTTCTGCTGGTGGTTTGTTTGTCATTCCAGATATGACTAATATAGCATTACAGTTTTTATTCACGCTAACTAATGAACATTTCTAACGTATCTTTGCTTTTTTCGCCATGCTTTGGCAAACAGGGGAAAAAAAATCAGAATCAAGCTATTAAATAAAATAATGGTTTATTGGAAATAATGCCATACAGAGGTGAGTTAGGTAGTTCATACCTCTCATAACAAATGTCATTACTGTATTTTCAAACTTAGGTTTCAGGAAAAATATTTGGTTTATATTTTGAAAGTTTTTATTGCATTATAATTTTTAAAGGGGATTTTGTTGGCAATGATTTTGTTTCCTAAAATAATTTTGATACTTACAAGTATAAGAATGCAACTTAGGGATGGTAGCATTTTTTTCTCTACATAAATGCCTCAACCTAGAGCTTCTTATATCCTTTCATATCCTGCCGCAGTTATGAAGTTGTCAGTATTTTGAGATAAAATATTTGCAATTGCCCAACTATTACCATTTATGCACTATTACAGAATTTCTCTACTAATACAGATAGTCTTTCTCATGTTTTACTCAACAATTTCATTGTGTAATGCCATCTGGTTTCTGAAGTAGTCTTAGTGCATTTATGAAAATGCAGATTACCAAATAGACAATGGAAACGGAGCATGTAGACCATTGGCATCCTATGTCTCATTGGCATACTTTGAAAAGTAAAGAGATGCTTTTTTTTTAAATAGAGCAGAGCTAAGGGGTTGTTTAAAGACAATAAGTATAACCACTGTTTCATAACATCGAGTGAATAACATCCCTTTATTCTTCGCACTTCTGTTACCCGTTTGTGCACTGATGCAGCTGTAAAGTTCTTCTGGATGAATTTTAGGTACCTAATGCAACACATTCACACTGTATTACACAGATTTATCACATTCACTGGAGGGCTTTCACTTTCAGATGCTTCATTAATTTGATAGCTTTATATATGAACTATTTAATTTTGACAGTTTTGTTGACTTTTTTTAAAAAAAAATCATATACAGCAACTTAATATTTATCATATTTAATCAGGCTGCTGCTCAGCGTTTTAGCTTTTACCGCAGCTAGTGACACAAAACTGATGACTTAAAGGTGTAAAATCAAAACTCCGTATATTAAAACTCGTTACTTTCTGCAAGATAGTGATTACAAATCCTTTACTTCTGTACTAATCTTCTTGCATTCTTTAATGTGAGTTTGAATTGCATCTTATGTTGCACAGATACAAAACCTCATTTTTTTCTAAGATTTTTCAGTCCTTATAAATTTTTTTTCCCAGATCTTTGTTTTGCTGCTGTATGAAAGTGAATTTAGCATATAATTGTGTCATTCAATTTCACACTGTTTTAGGGAAAAAACCCATATTTTCGTTTTCCTTGTTTTGTATAACTTGAATACGTCAAAAAGGAAAGAACCATTGATTTTTTCCTTCTGACAAGATCCTTTTTTTTCTCTTTTTTTTTTCTTTTTTTTTAATGTTGTCTTAATTCTTATGTCACACATTTCTCTCCTTTTTAATGTTACACCTAGCAACATGCTGGAGAGGAAATGAGTGGGCTTTATTCTCCAGTACCCAAAGGTCCCTTGACATCGGAAGAATTGCAGGGCAGGGTTTAGAGTGTTAGGTGACCTGTGAAGCACGATTATTTTTTTTTTCCTTTTGATTAGGTTCTCTCCTCCTTCCTTTTTTTTTTTTTTTTTTGGTAAGTGATCAAAATATACTCCCCATTGCTACCTTTGCAACTTTTTTCTAAGCTAATTTTAGTCTCAAAAGTATAAATCTTTCCATCCAGCCTATACTGCCAAAAGGATGTCAGACATAATTGGGTTTTGGGTTTTTTTAGTTTATTTATTTTTGAGTATACATTAGGCTATTTTTATTGTACTTACATCTTTTAGCATATTTTTTAAGTTGTCTAACACTAAAATGGATCTTTGGTTTTGATTGTTTATAACTTTACTAAACTTTATCCTTTTAGAATGAAATTTTTCATTCCAGCTGCTTGCCTGAGGCTAAATATGGTTCATCTGTTTGCAAGAAAGAGACTAGGGAAATAGTATGTTCTGCTTTGTTAAGCATGAGACTAGGAATGGGTAGGAAAGGGAGGAAACAGAGAAGCCAGTGGAGATAAGATGGGAACTAAATGAGCAGGAAGAGGCAACAGTGAAGAGCTAGAAATTAATAAAGCAATTTGATATGATGTCAAATTGAAGAGAATTAGGCATATGGGGTTAATTTGGAGAAAATGGTAGAACGATATTTGTATATATTTATGATTTCCAAAATTTACTGTTCTTTCTCTGTTAGTCGACATCAGTGAAACCCATTGGACAAATTCTCATCTACATCCAGCTCCTCTGTCCATCTCCCAGTTCTGCCGCCCTGTTGGCTCTATGGCAGGCATCTTTATAGTAAGTAAAACAGGGCCAGAGCACCAGCTTGAGCCCTGGCCTGCACTCATCCATCCCGCTTTATTAACGTGGTCTGTGACACATCAGTGGTCAAGGCCACCTACTGCTCTTCGGGCAAATGCCAGGTGCCATTCCCAAAGGAGCAATGTGAACAAGATAAAATCAAGTTTGATTCCCTCCACAGTTTTTCCGTCACTTAGCACGCTTTTCACCATCAGATACTCCTGTGTGCTGTCATGTCTTATCCCAGGACATGGCAGACAAGCCATGCTAAAAAAGCATGCTAAAAAAATACCACTGTGAGTGGCTGCAGTCGGCCCTCCTATTATTCCAGACACCTCAAAACAGAAAATGAAACAAACAAAAATAAACTGAACCAAATGCCTTGGAGCCCCCTATTTACTGTTATGAGGCTTGGAGAAGATCTAAACTGATGCCATCTGGCTTCAAGAGTAAGAAATGTTCCCTAGTCCCATTTAATTTCAATGTTGATGTAGACAATGCACATTAGTGGTGCTATTAATTAATTCAAAAAGGCAAAAGTCTTTGTGATAAAGATGAAAAATACACTTATTTTTCTGTGTTCGTATTGATTTGTTTTCATATAGTGGGAGTTCTATTTTTCTAATTACTGGCTTTCCTGCTTCCGCAACCGATGAAGTAAAATTACTAAGCAAGTAGTAATAGACCTGTGGAGCATGATTTCCAATCAGCTCATGTCTTATGATAGTCTCAGGCTGCCACCTTTCCTTCTATAAGGGAACACACTATTTATTTCAAGTACCCAGGTATCTGTTTTCCCAGCATTTATAGAAATACTTGTTGGTCTTTGCCAACTTTATTTGAAATCAGCCAAATAACTTTTCAGTTCAAATGTTAACAGCAGGGATGCTTAGTCAACATTATTCATGTCTTTAGGAAGTCAGACTGAAAAAAAAAAGAAGTTGTTAGAAGTATGTTATCAAAGTGGCAAAGTTGAGCTGGAAAATCGAGATAGGACTGTCTGTGCAATTGGCTAGGCAAGGCTGTACTTATAGGTGCAGACACTACCATGTGGTCAAAACAGGCAGTGTTGTCAGAGCTCATTTGCCGTGATGTTAAACTTTCAGTGATGAATTACAGAAGCAGATCTGCAGAAATGTTTGTTTCTTGAATGTTTCTTGATGTTTCTGGAAAACTGGATTTTATTCCTACCAGTCATTCTAGACAAGTCACACTAAACTCTTCCCAAATCATTCATTTCTGTGTTCCTCATTTTCTGGAGGAACCTGATATCCAAGTTTGTGCTACTTCTTGATACATCAGCCTAACTTCATTAAGGGTTACATTTTGTAAGGAGTTGTCTGACATTTGGGTTTGTTCAGTCTAGGGAAGAGGAGGCTGAGAGGTGACCTTATTGCCCTCTTCTCCCTCATAACTAATGACAGGACAAGAGGAAATGGCCACAAGTTGCGCCAGGCGAAATTCAGATTAGGTATTAAGAAAAATTTCTTTAGTGAAAGAGTAGTTAAACATTGGAATGGCTTGCCAATGGAGGTGATGAAGTCACCATCCCTGGAGGTATTCAAAAAGCGAGTAGATGTGGCACTTCGGAGCATAGTCTAGTGACCATGGAAGTGTGTCACAGTTTGGGGTCAGGGCACCCCCAAATCTGCAACAGAACACTCTCTTTCCTCCTCCCTACCCCAAAAGGGAAGAAAGGAAATAAAGGAGAGAGACTTATAGATTAGGAAAGGAAACTAGGACAGATTTACTAAAAAATGAAAATAATAATAACAATAGTAATGCAAAAAAAAAGTAAATATATACAAATACGTACAAAACCGTCACCACTGATGCTGTGGAGTAGTCCCAGGCAGAGCCCAGCAGCAGACAGGAACTAAGAGCAGCCAGGCTCTGGGCCCAGCCAAGGCCAAGCTGGAGGCCGAGACTGGGCATGGAGGCCTCGGGGCAAAACTGACGCTGCTAAGGCCAAACAGAGCAAGGAAGAGTCCTGGAGCTGAGAGAGCAGCTCGATCCGAGAGAGATGGAAGGTGAAAGAAGGGCCAAAATGGAAGAAGGACAAAATGTGCCGAGACCCTCCTGATCCCTCAGCTTTATACTGTCCTGTTCGCGCCCCCCTGAAGATGCAGCCCTTACTTCTCTGCACCGCCCAGTGTGGTACACAAGGTCTAGCAGTGACCTTGGTTTGCATACCAATCCTTGGTACTAACTATAAACATGGAGCGTTATCACTGCTAGAAGCAGACACTGTCTGCAAAACATGCTGCTAATTTTCAGACGGTGCAGTTAGTAAGAAGAGACTTAGCTGAAAAGTAAGAATCGCTGTTCTGTTCTAGCCCAAACCAGGACAAAGTGTTAGGTAGAAGGTTAGTCTTGATGATCTTGGATGTCTTTTCCAACCTCAGTGATTCTAGGATTCTATGATTCTATGACATAAATATCCTCTAGCAATGGAAAAGTTGGTGAACTCCAAAAGAAGCATTCCAAAATGGTAAATCAAAACAATTTGCCCTGAGAAGTTACCACAGGTCTCTGAGGGTTCTTCCCTCCTGCTGATTTCTATTAGGAAGAAGGATTTTCATAACAATTTGTCTTTTCTTTTTACCAGACCGCTCAGTGCTTCTCATAATTGCTTATTACAATTGTGACTCAGGTGCTGATCACAGTGTGCCTTTTTCGTCTGAAACAATTCGGCAACCTCTGTGCCACTGTGTTTTAAAATGCTGTAAAGAAAATGCCTTAGAGCCAGCCACCATTCAGATGACTTAAAAATCCCCAATCTAGTTCTGGTGAAGTAAATGAGAATTTTTGTAGATTTTTATTATTTTTTTCAAGGAACAATAATAGGTCTGAACTTTTCTAAATTTAGGCGTGAAATCCTGGTCCAACTCAAATGACTTAACATTTTGCACTTTTTAATGACTAGAGTTTAACACTCCAAATTTTTGTGTCATACGATGTTTTTTATTCCTTCATCCACCAGAACTTTTCAAAAATAGTGGAATTCATCTCTTCATCTATTACTGATGTAGCAGTCCTCTGTTCCTGTGTGCATGAGGAGAGAGTTCCATTAATAGAAACACAAAGCAATGTTAAGAATACTGGATATATTTATAATTGAGACTTCTGAAATTCCTTTGAGTGTGATATGTCTTTCATCTGCTCCAGCTACTGGTAAAGAATACAGTTTCTTGAAACAACTGCTGAGTTAGACTTTGAAAGATCTTTACTGTAGTCTTTCCTCTTCTAATTATAACTCGTTAGCAAGTTACATGCATTTATATATGCTTATTCTTTATCCAAAACCACTGATTTCATCTAAAGAGAGTGTCTAAAGAAATAAAAATTTCACATAAGACAATATCCCCTTGAGTGCATCATTGGTTTCATGAAGATGAGCAGTGTCTTTCCTAAACCTGAATAGGTCTTATAAAAATGTAGTGTCTTTTTTCGATGGAATATCTTCTGGAGACTAAAAATGTATTTTGAAGTGTCCTAAATTTTAAAACACTGCTTGATGCAGAAAGTGTCCTCTCTGGACTTCTTTTATATGTGTGATTCATATTTTGTAAGAGGGTCCCATCTTATAAGTATATTATTTTAATTATTAATCACATTTTATAATTGTTTTATTAGTCACTTTGTCATATATTCAATAACTGCTACTACTGTGCAGTACTGAAAAGTTTTGAGTATGTTCAGAAGAGGAAGGAAAATTAGGTTCTTATGTGGCAAGGCAGAGACAAAAACTGGGATAGTCCTATATTTGCACCCTTTGTTTTGATGTGTTGCATATCAGTAAATGTCTTCAACATTGATACTCTAAATTTCTATACTTATTGTATGTCACTGCTGTGTATTTATATTACAAACATTACTTGAATAAAAATGTTCATCACTGCTTGTGCACTGCGCTGAAGTCTACTATTCATTTAGTAACTTTCCTATTTCCATACAACTGACAAAAGTAATCCACTTCTTACAGTCAGTAATGCAAAGTTTCAATTGGAAACTCAGATCCTCGTGTTTTAAAAATAATTTCGTAACATTTTTACATCTACTAATCAAGTTATCAGGGTAGGGATATTAAGGACTGTGATGTGGCATCACCTTGTGTCCATGATTAACCTACCTTCCCAGGTTTTCAAGGAGATTCTACTGCAGACGAGGTCTAAAGCATTAACTTTAACGGATTAATCAAGATGAAAGAGAGAGAATGATCTGTCTAAATGTGCATTGATTCATCTCAAAAGCACTTAAAAGTGAGAATGCTACCAAAAGCCCAGCAGTTGTAGATTTATCAGTATATAAAACCTGAGAGACCAATTCATTCTGAATTGTCAGATTAGCGGATCAGACGCCATTTTCAAACCCAATTAGATGTGTTCCTCAAACAAGGAGAAAGTAATTTCTCTAAGGGCAGATTTTATCAAGTGCTTCTCAATAGTTTCTGGGATTAATGCTAAGCAATAAGTAGATTTATCACATTATTAACTTACTAATACCGTATCAAACAAGCATCTCTTTCCTTTGCCCTGCTGTAATAACTACAAGTCTGATGTCATGCTTATTTTTGGTAAAAATTTTAATTAAAATTACAGACATAAAGAAGAGGAAGTGCTCTGGGCTTGTTAGGTTCTATTTTTATTTTAATTTTAACACCGGTGTTCTTGACTTTGTTTTATATATCTTTTCTCTAATCCATAATTATATTTTCTGTGATTGCACTTAGCTCTGAATGTCCAGTTTTACATTTCTACAGGTAGGTGACTACCTTTCACACTATTAGGTAGCTACATTTTTTTGGTGATAAAATTTTGCATAGTTGTCCAGGAGATAGGACTGGCAGAAGCAGAAGGACTGACTTTTTCATAGCTTTTTGAATGAGGCATGGTCAGAAGGCGCTTTGTGGTTGATACGTCTTCAGATCAGCAACTTTCCATTGGGAAATATATGGATTATAAGACTTTTACTTTTTTTTTGTAGACTGGGCAGATAGCTTTCTATGAGTACTACTTTTTTACATTTTTAAGAAATGAGTTTATAAGAAGGTGAAGTGCCAAACACTTTAACAAGAGGGACAAATATGTCATTTAAGTATATCACTAAAATGTTAGGAAATTATTGGCAACACGTTGGTGATCTTGGAAAAGAACACTGTGGATACTTCACAGTTACATCCTTTTTCCACATCGAAGCCTATTCTTCCTTTGTGTAAGAGGATTTTTTTATGATGTTATTATATTTTCAACAGCCATGAATCAGAACACTGAGTTCTGATCCAAACAACATTTGATGGTTCAAAGAAAAGTCTTTTGCTGTGCTGCAAACTATTGTTTGTTAGCAGTATTGAGAGACCTGAAAGATAGGCTGAAAAAATCTAAGAATTGAAGAGTGATCAAATCAAGTATTTGAGTTTCCGGAACAGCCAAAGCTCCTTTTATTGTTAAAAGAAGGGGGAAAAAGAGAGAGGTGCCGGGTTGTAGCTCTTTTGCAACAGCTAGAAAAGTTTCTGATGTTATGTTTTGCAGCTCCACAATTTTGATACTTCACTTAGATGTGGAGTGACAGTTCTGAGTTACTGTATAGTCTCTCACAGTCCTAGTAATAGCACCTTAACTGTATGAGAATAGTTTTGCTGTAGAAGTGCAAAAACAACTTCCTTTAGTTACCATTTAATTCATCTATTAGATCTGTGCACTGTATAGTGCAGTAATACTTGTGGAAAGAATACCTACTTAGTAGCTTTGATGTTTATGATGTAGTGTATTTCATGGTTTATAGTTATTAATTATTCAGTTAATAATACATTTTTCCATCTCCTTGGCTTCCTGTTGTGTCTCTGTGTCAGAAATTGTCATTTCAGGGCAACATACTCATCAACGTCAGAATCACAGCCACAGTCATAATAATTATCACAGATATCAGAATTAGGCTGGGATATTTAAAACAAAATCAGTTTTGTGGTTTACCTAGTCTCACAATAGGGTTTTAGCTTCTATTTTTGCACTTCCAATAATCCAACATATTTTAGAACAACAGTAGCAATGGAAAGCTTAGGTTATTGGGTCACTCTTTCTGGTGAGATGAGAACTTTCTGATGTTTGATGTAGGTTGCATTATTTTTTAGCATGATAACACATAATCAACAACAGAAATGGAGAACATACTGAGGTTGTTTTATAAGGTGCTCCTGAAGTGGAAGTGAAGTGTGTGTGAAACATTGTGGGCATGGAAAGTGTTGAATCTTTAAACCTGGCTGGTTGCAAAACCATGTGAAATATGCTGTCTCCTGCTATCCTCATTTTAAGGGAAAGCAACTATCAACATGGCATTTTACCTGATATTGTAAGAATATACATATGTATTTGTGATTTGCATGTCTGTAATACTTAGATTTGCCTTGGAAATATCTGCTGCATCATGTGAGGCAGAGCACTGTGGTGTATTGCTTAGTCTTTGATCCTAATCTGGTTTATAAATCTAAAAAGAGATGCTCCTGGGCATCAGGAGCTCTAGTGTGTTGATGTTGTTATGCCACAACTGCACAAGGGCTGCACAGCTTGTTAGAAGTTTTTCCTAAGGCTTACAGTATCACTTGTTTAGATCTAGCCCAGAGGGACTTTAGGTTACTCTTAAGGCACTTTGTCTAGCTTTTTCTTTTTTTTTTTCCTGAAGTGTAAACTTTCCTCTGAGACTTTCAGTTGTAAAGATTATACATTATTAGCCTCATTAAGAAGCCAACAGGGAACTTGCTGGAAAATAAGCGCAGATGAATGAATTATCATAATTATTAATTTATTTTATGCTTGAAGACTGTGTTACTCTCCTCTCTTCAGAAAACAGCAGTTGACTTGCTTTTGTTTTGTCTGTTTGNGAAAACTGCAAAACCAGTTTTGGTTTTGTTTTGTCTGTTTGGTTTTTATATTGTAACATATAATCCTCATTTTAGAGATGTTGAGCATTTTTTCCTCTGCTGGGTGTTATTCTACTCTGCCCACATTGCTTCTGGGCAGAAAGAAAGAACTTGCCTTATTTTTAATGTACAACATCTTAATGTGTGGTGCTGGAAATGCGTGATTTATTTGTGATAGTTTACACTGGTGTAGGATTTTATTAGCTTTATTAATAGAAAATCGTCACCTTTACATTTGCTGTGGGAGGTGAAAGAGCTTAATTCTCTCTTATTCGAACAGTACTAATCTGCAAACAAAACTGAGCCAGGAGATGTTATTTGTCATTCCTCTGTATAA
>WEIS01042437.1:0-10120 GCA_013389965.1 Todus mexicanus
TACATATGGACAGAAGAAAGTCAAAGTTGCCATTTTCTTTAACAAAAGAGACCTAATCAGTTTTCAGAAACAAAAAGTCTCAAATCTGATGGGAGCTGTGATTTTGTCAAAAAACATACCCTGACAGGAAGAACCATGTTCTGTATTTGAGAAGAAAGCACACACTGTAGTAAGCACAATTCAGACCATCGATTACCTTGCTGGGCATTGTATGCAGTGGCATTTCTAGTCATGCTGGATGGCAGCCAGCCTGCCAAACTTGCCCGCTGCGTCTTAGTCCCTTTGTGCTTGACATCATCTCCATTCCAGATAACATCATCCTCCCACTGGAGCTGTGTCACCATAAGGAAGTGTTCATCAGCTAGCAGATCATCCTTCTCATCCATGAACCCTGCATCCTGGAAGGAAAGAACAGTAGGTTGAAGACCTGTCTTGACTTTATACTTTCAAGCTAAAGGATGAAAATTAAATGTCTCATTTTGCACGATGCACAACCATGCACTGGCCTCATCGCCAAGCTCTCGTCGTGCAGCAATGCCTAGTGCTACACACATCTCCACACCTTCCCCTACAGTTCCCCTCTCACCCCCTCATCTGTGTGTCCTTTAACCTCTTGCTCCTTCTTCTCTTTCAGCTTGAAGCCATAATCAAATCCACTGCCATCTTCAGGGATCCCCAGCATATCATACCAGAGTTGTGCTGGGCCATAGCGCCATTCTGCCACTTTAGGCTTTGTATCTGTCACTTTGTCTGTATCACCAGCTGACTGGGAAAATTTTGATTCCACGGGTGCCATCATGGTAATCTGAAGCACAGCAAAGGAGGGAATGGTTACACTGATGGGCTATCTAAATGTCAGTAAGCGGCTTCTTCCTTCCAATTTCCCATCTCATTCTCGGAGGAAAAAAGTATTTCTAAGAATTGCTTTTCCATACTTACTAGCTGCCTTAAGAATGGTCTGCAATTAAGACTTCCAAGAACACAGAGACTTCTTCTTGATACAAAGAGGATAAGCTCTCCTATTGATCCTGTACCATGGATGCAGCCTTCTCAGTAAGAAGCAATCACCTGAAGTCACTGACTAGTATCTGGAGAACAGCTCCTGCACAGCTGGAATACAAGCCAACTCCATCCTCCAGTTTTATTGTGTAGGAAAAGCTCTTTACTCTAAAAGTCGCTGTCCAGTCCACTACTACCCCCAGTGCTAGCTGGTGACCCTCTCTAAGTCTCAGATATCCCACCTCATCATCTGAAAGGCACTGCTCAGGAGGGGGAGGAGCAGCAAACTCATATTCCCAAGGAGATTTTCCTTCCATTCCACTCTCAACTACAACTTCACCCTCCTGTATCTGCACTTCTTGTGCCAACTCCCGATGTTTCTTCTTGCGTTTCCTTCGGGCGCTACGCCAAACCGATGGAACGTTCTTTCCAGGGCCAAAGAGACGCAGGAAACGCAGCACCTAGAATAGGAAAAAAAAAGAAGGTCAGATTAAAAAAACCACTGTGGAACGTTTGTCTCTGTCAACTGAAAAGTAGTAATGAAAGACAACACTCTGAAATTCAGAAGCTTGGCCTGTACTCCAATCCCAACCCTTGATGCAATCAACAATCTCTTAGTTATACTTGGAAAAAGTTTCTGATCCATCTCTTTGATGGATTCCTTCCTTTTCAAGAGGATTTATTGTTAATTTCAGACACAAAGAAACTTAGAGGGAAGAAAGACTGCCTTTACATATTGCACATGTGGTAAAACAGAACCTGAAAATCAGTATTTTCATGTGGAACAATCCACAAACTTCATGGAGATTGAAGCAGAGTTGATAAAATTATTTGCTAAACAAAGCTAGAAGACAGTTAGATAAAGCAGAGATTTCTTAAGCAGCCAGATAAAACCAAAAAACAGTCCAGAAATAATACACTAATGATTTCCATCTAATGCAGTTCCCCCATATGCATACTGCATACCTCCAAAACCTATGCACTAATGACAAACTTTCTCTTCTCTTCCTTGTATAATTAATTGCTGGGTTTTAAGCACGAATAATAGTTTCTTCAGAGCACCCTTGTAAAGAGGGAAAGCATGATTCCCAAATTCACTGAGATTTAGGAAACATGAATTAGAACCAACGGTTTGTAAAGAGACATCCTATTAACGGTTCCCTGTTCACCTGTTATAAACATTATTCCTTTAGAGGATCAGCATATGACCACTCTGTCCATCTCTGCCCACATCCACATTATCCCTCTTCCCAAAACTCTCCCAGATTACTCCTGAGCCCTCTGGCCAGTTTCAACAACCTATCACCAAGAGTAAAGGTCTCAGACACAGTTAAGTTGCTAACAATTTAGTGAAACACAAAGTCTGCTTCTCCACACGCTATTTTAACTAATCTCATCATGAAAAATAGTGCTACATTAACACGTACCAGCTCTAATGCTCCATTACAAAAAGTGCTCAACATGAACAGCTTGCACCCACTGGGCATATTCAAGGTGGAACTAGTCCCTGACATCACACCAACTGATACAAAATAGAGTAACACAAGAAACACCAGATTTGCAAAAGCTAAAAGGGTCTCCAGAAGGCTAACATCTGTACTGGAGCCTCACCTACATTTCTAACAGACAGGCATTAGCTAAATCATTAGTTCAGGATGTTTAATTCTGCAAATTGCTCAGCTACTTATACAAAGCCTGCCACGGAGGCACATATAAAACCAAGTTATTCTGGGTCACATCCACCTCTTTTGTAACTATAAGCTCATCTTTGTTGTCCTTCCCCTCCCACATTTCCTCTCCTCTTCATAGCTTTAAAACTTTTCAGAATAGTTATTGAAATACATCGACTACATTTGCTATTTGGGAGCAGAAAGTATAGTCACGAATTCACTTTTTGCAAAAAACTACCATTCTTTCAACCCATCTGTTATTGAGTTAATTTCTGATCCATACTCAAAGCAGTTTTGAGGGAGGATTAAGTAAAGGATACAGAGGACAAATTGTTTCAGGAAGAGCACACCAAGTTCAGGACATCATGAAAGCAGCAGCAAGTATTTGCCAGGAAAGCCAGAAAGCAGACAGATTAGCATTATGGTTTTTAATCACCTGGCAAAAGTATTCTCTACTAACTCAAAAGAGCAATTTTTCACAAATCGACAGGCCTGTGCGATGGTGTCACAGAACAGCAATGCATTATTTCACAACTTGATTTATACGATGCTTTTTAAAAGGCTCCTGTATATAGCAGGAAAAGCATTACCCATCAAGTAGTCTGGAAACAGCATCACACAGAAACTGAAGGAAGTATTGAGGTGAGCAACAGTATCTATGCAATTACTTATTACATACCACGAAATATGACACAATTTATATTTTGAGGGCTTACATGATACAGTTTGTCATTTCCACTTGTCTTTTACAATACCTTGCCTGGTCGAAATTCTGGGAAGAGCTCTGTAACACTTGGCAACTGTTTGGTAGCATCTCGCTGCATGATTCCTGCAAGAGGAAGTGTGAGTTTGCCTTCCTTGGATTCTGCCTGCCTGGCTTCTTGAGGTCCCATCTCTGACTCAGAATCAGAGCTGCTGCTGAAATCCACCTTGTCGGAGGCAGCAGAGGAAGGAGCAATGATGGAGGGCAAAATGATACCGTCTCCATCTTCAGATACTACAATAGAACAAGCACCTTATAAACAAAGAGGTTTCTTCCCTAGTACAACCCCATAACGCCGCATCTACTGTTTATACCAAGTTACGCAAAAATTAAGCCTGTGCAGGTGCTATGAGTACCATTCCTGTTTAACCTTTCATTTTATCCTAAGCGTTCCAGGTGAACTTCCCAGCCACAACTGAGAGGGTGAAATAAAAAAAGCAGTTTCATTGTCAGCATCGGTATTTTAACAATCACTGAAAGCATAGCATTTCAGCTTACATTGCAGACAATCCTATAACACCACATAGCACGACAAAGACCCACCTTTAGATGCGGCCTGCAGACCAAATTTTGACGAAGCACGGTGCTTGCCACAGGAGAAAGAAGAAATTGCACAGCAGCGTTTGCTTCCTTCAGACATTCATATTGCCAGCAAGAAGAAGAAAGTCCTCACTCACCAGGGGCAGCTGTATCTTTCTCATCTTCTTTCCTTCCAGGTACTGGAGGTGGTGGTGGTGGTGGCATCAACTTGGAATCAATATCTTCACAGTCAGCATCATAATCATCCTCATCTTCATCTAACCAGTCGAGAGACAAGACTGCATATTAAGCAGACAGTAAAAGGGAACCAGGCACCCTTCCCATTTATACTCTCTCATACCTGTCCCAACCTGATGAGAAGACCACGTCTTCTCATTAGCTAGGAGACCAGACTCATTTTATGACTAGATGCAAACCTCGTACCAGTTCGATTTTCTGCACAAACTCTTTTGCAAGATTGAGATTTAGGAAAGAGTGGGAGGAGGGGAAAAAGGCAAACTGACAGAAAGATGACTGAAGCACTTAATATATATCAATTAATTAATTAATATTATATATTCTGCTGTCACCTCCCCTTACTCATGCTTTGCAGAGCAAATAAATCTGCTAAAGAAGAAAAATGGTTAAAAAGCCCAAATCACCTTAATATCCCACTAACCACAATACGTCAACAGAAAGGTTAAATGCAAGACAGCTTTAAGGAATTTAATTCTAGGGAGTTTAGTATCTTCCTTCTTTAAGGAACTCTAAAATAAACAGTAGTTTCACCCAGTTTCACAAAAGCTTATATTGGGTTCTTGAAGCGAGGAGTGAAAAGGTGCAATGTCACCCATATAAGAGGCTCTCAAGGTCCACTGCCCCAAAATACCTTCTACAGCTACAGGTGTAACCCTACCTTGTCTTCGAACGGGCTGCAGGCTGCCCATTGCCTGCTTATACCTACGGCTCTCATCTTCTGCCACTTCATTAATATCAGAATAATCGACAGCATCTTCCGTGCTCTTAACCCAGCCTGGAGAAAAAAGAACACACAAAACTTGATCCTAATGTATATTACTAACTTCAGACTTCACTATGGACATATGAATCCTTTCCAAGAGCTCTAAATTTTCCCAAAGGATTTGTTAGTAACCAACTTTACTACAAGAAACACCTTTCACTTAGTGAAATTGTTCAACAGGCTCAGAAATTAAGAGATGCAATAATGCTGTGCACTAAACAGACTTGCTTAATGCAGGGGGAAACACAGAATAAAATTATTTATGAGGACAAAAAAAAACCCAAACAAAAAATGTTATACAAAGTGAAAGAAAACAAGTGCAAAAAACCCCAAACTTACACAAAATAAAAGAAAACAAGGGAAAAAAACCCTAAACTTATACAAAATGAAAGAAACCAAGGGAGAAAAAAACCCTAAACTTAGACAAAATGAAAGAACACAAGTGCAAAAGGGAGCAAGAGATAACATGGCATTCACTTTGGCAAGAAGACAAGGCCTTTGCCAGAGGACCTCTGACCAGAAAACATCACGATATTCCTTGACCTGAGCGTGTTTCCTCCTTTCCAGTAATGAGACCCTGCAGAGCTCTCTGCCATTTAACTGCAGGTATCCAACGTCTAACCTTCCTCGTCCAGCTGGGCTCCGTCTGCCTCAGCGCTGTCCTCCTCACTGGCTGTGATCTCAGTGATCAGGTTGCCCAGTCCCAGCACACCCAACCCGGCCAGGTGCTTCTTGGATTCCTGGAGAGAGCAGAGCCACGTCTGAGCTGCAGGAGTGAGGCACTGGGGAGGCCTCACCTTGAGCACTGGGTGCAGCTCTGGGTCCCTCACTGCAAGAAGGACATTGAGGTGCTGGAGCAGGTCCAGAGGAGAGCGACCAGACTGGGGAAGGGACTGGAGGGAAAAATCTTACGAGGAGAGGCTGAGGGAGCTGGGGCTGTTCAGCCTGGAGGAGACTCAGGGGGGACCTTCTCACTCTCTACAACTCCCTGAAGGGAAGGTGTAGAGAGGAGGGGGATGGGCTCTTCTCTCAGGCGATCAGTGACAAGACAACAGAGCACAGCCCGAAGTTGCACCAGGGTAGGTTTAGGTTGGACATTCGGAAGCTCTTCCTCACAGAAAGGAGGATAAAACCCTGGGATGGGCTGCCCAGGGAGGTGGTGGAGTCACCGTCCCTGGAGGTGTTCAAAAAAAGACTGGATGCCACACTTAGTGGCAGGGTTTAGCTGAGTGGTGGTGGTAGGTCATAGGCTGGACTCGATGATCTAAGAGGTCTTTCCCAGCCTTAATTATCCTGTGATTCTATGATTCTATGATCCTGTGCTGGGCCGGGGCTCTCCCCGCAGCCCGCACACCGGGACCCTCGGCGTTCCCCGGGAACAACACACCCCTACCTTGTCCAGGACGCTGTCCCCCTCTAGCTGCCCCGCCTCGTTGATGTTGCCGAAGAGGAACCCGGCCAGCGAGAAGGGCTCGGCGCGGCCGCCATCGGGCTCCTCTTCGCTCTCCGAGTCCGACATGGCGNGGCCCCGCCCCGGTCCCAGACGCGCAGAGACTCCAGCGGCCACTGATAAAACGTTTATTGCGTTCGAGAGACGGGGTCTGGCTTTCCACAGGAAAGAACTATGGTTTAGAACAGGTGCGTTACAAACAGCAGGGTGAAGTTAATACGAGAGCCAGAGAGAGAGAAGGGAAGGCTTGTTACAAATTAATTCCGCATAATTTAAAACAAGAAACAAAAATAAACAACCCCAAACCACCACACACACAAAACTTTAAAAGGGTTAGCTGTAATACAAATTATTTTATAGTATAAAATCAAGTTGCCAGTGTATGTATCAGTACCACGCTACGAGGCTTGGGCTCCGCCAGGCACTTCTTGCGGCCCTCGTGGGGCGTCCTGAGCCCCACAAGGTCCATCCACTCCTCGGCGTGAGCCCAAGCAGCACCAAGGTTTCTACAGAGCAAGGTTTAGCGCTCGGCGACAAAGCCCGGTGAGGCTCTTCTATTTTCGATTCCATAGAAATAGCTACAGCTGCGAACTAGAGAAAGCGCTTGCGCGTCTAAGCGCGCCTCGTGACGCCCTTTGGACACAGAACTGCTCAGCTCCCTGTGAATGGCTTCAGCTATGTTTAAATAAACCCCAAGTATTTCAGGTATTGTTCACAAACTGAAAGAATACACTTTCTATTCAGTTACAAACTGAGGAATCTTGAACAGTTAAGGAAACCTGAACAACTTGAGCAAAGTTTTCTGATCTCCCAAAAACAAGACAATATCCAGCTGTGGGATTGTGTGAAATCTGTATTTGTTATCTGCCCACAGAAAAATACAAAAACAACAACAAACATATGTGGGAAGAATGGATTGGGTTGTAGACTGAAGATTGGAGACTACTACTTACAATAAAATGAACCAAAAATAGCAGGGGAAGAAAAAAAGAAAGGAAGATCACAAACCGAGAATGCTCATTGGATCTGTGCATTCCTGAAGCTCGTTTTCATTAAAACCAAAGGCTGAAAAAAAACAGCTGGCAGGACTTCTGCTCCTGGCAGAAAGCACCAGAAACACAAGGCACCTAAATGACTATTAATGAGGTACTCCAAAATCAGTAAAAAGGTTTTGATGGTGTTCAAAGTTCACTTTCTGCTTATTTTCATTACTAGCATGTTATTCTCCTCAGTACTGTTTGTGCAATCCATTTATTAAGTAATCTAGATGAGGATAAAGTCTTCTAACATAACGTAATTTATCATGTAATCAATACAAATAAATTAAGTAGTTGAATTTCACTTCACCACGCTCTCTTCCAGTTAACACCAGGATGGCTGCTCTGTCAGCCTACAGAAATGGGGCGGAGGGTGGTGGTGCAGTAATACTCGCTCACAGGATTTCTTCTTCACAAAATTACTGTAATCCAGTTAGGAATAACCACAAAAGATGCACAACTAAAATATTTCAGTATGTAAAAAAGTAGAAACTTTTTAAAACAGTAGTAGCTTCAGTACAAAATTGCAAATACACGTAGCAAAACAAAAGAAGAGGTGCCTGTTCTTGAAATTAAAAGTCTATTTAAGAGCAGTTCAAGCATATCACAAACTTTTAAAAGTACATCTCTGAACGAAGCTTCCACCAGCGTAACTAAGGCAGTTGATTTAGGCCTGACCAGCTTTAAAACACAAACATTTGCACTGGCTTAAATAAATAGGTTTTAAACATGATAAATTCTATTGACTCTGTTATTGCGATTTACCTACAGAAAATAATCTCGCATTACAAGGCACACAAGTAATTGATGCCTGCAATTCAAGTTCACACTAAAGGCTTACTAGTAATGTAAAGGCAGAACACGGTGAGTAGAGGTTAGTTACCTGGCTGAAACACTCCTACCTCGCTGCCTGCAGAGCGCTGCGGTAGAAGCCACAACTGAGACAGCACTTCTGTGAGTGCAGAAGATGCAAAAACACTCCAGGCAATGGCACTTGGTAAAGAAAAAATATAAGAGTCTCTAGGCTTTTGCAAACATCGTGCATAACGAGCGTTTTGGTGTTGCCTGCAATCAGGCTGGATTTGGAACTCGGTGTTGGCTCACTAGCCACATATACTGGTATATGGCTTAACTGCAGTTCATAAGGTATGGGCTGCAGTTTGCTAAAGCAGTACCAGTGCCTCAAATATACAAAAAAAATTCAGTTAGTGTGAGCATCAGTTACACCAGCTGAAGAAAGGCACATCCTCTTTAAAGAGGGGAATTAGGGCACAAATATGATTGCTGCTAAGCCACCTGGTATTTTTGTCCGTATCAGATAAAGCAAGGTCAAATTAACGGAAGATCCCTAATAGCCTTGTTGATCTATTTTCTGATATCTTGCTAAAATGAAGCTTTTTTCCTGCCCAGGGTATACACCAGTACAGTTTGTATGTGTGGGAATCACAAGAAAGCAAGTTCTGAATTACCAATTGAGGCTGCATCCAAACAAAGACAGCACTGTCAACTTCAGACAACAAAGCCCAGTCCAGCACCATTGGTTTCACACAAAGTATCTTTGAAGCATGCTGCTTTCATACCACCAAGCTGCAAGGTTAAGTCTAAGGAAGGTTTCATGCACTCACTCCTCAGCTGGTCCTGGAATCACACATAATGAACAGTGCACATCCTGAAAATAAAAGCCAGCTGCCATTGACTAAAGCTGCTAAAGAAAATTTTGAAGTACATAAATAGAACTTCAGTTAAGAGTTTATAATAAATGATCACCTAGGAGAGAGGAAAAACTGCCCAGATAAATCTGTCCAGTGACCAGCTAACCATTACAAATTTAACTGAGTTGCCAGGAAGAAGCAAGGGTTCCTGTAAATAGAACCTCCAAATTTTCTGTCAGTGTTCTCCCAGAAAATTGACAGGGGAATTTGCCATAAAAATCACAGGTGGTAGCCCCAAGAACATTAAGAAGAGAAGCAGTTAATTCCTCAAGGGCAAATGGGCTGCTATCAAGTCTCTGAGATTCATTAAAAGGATCCTACTCAAAAAGACCGTTTTGCAAAGATAGTCCGAACTATCTCAAGTCAGTCCAAGAAAGTAACTGCTAACTTTATTCTCAGGGTGCAGTGGAGAGTGAAATAAAAACTCAGTTTAGAAGATTATGGAAGACTTGTGTACTCTTTCACCTCTCCAATTCAAAAGTATGAAAATAACTTGAGTGATTCATCATTATCCTAAGTTCCTTACATTAGGAGAAATCAGTTCCTGCTTCTGTTAATAAAATCATTGGAGGTGATCCCTGGGTCTTGTTCATTGCATTAAACACACCTTATGCTAACTCTTCCTGTAAATGATCACAGTTCACTATAAGGTGAATCTCAGTAATATTTCAGGCATTTCTGCACGTAAACAAATCGTTTTCAAGCTTTAAATTGCCAAATTAAACGAACTGGGCAGCCAGACTTCTGTTTGTAAAACAAATTCAATTAGTAAATAAGGGATAGGAAAAGCAGCAGCTACGCTTAAGGCAAAGTTAACAGAATTTATGCTTTACAGCAAATCTAGTAACCGATAGCTATCTAGCAAAGAACTCTGGCTTCAAAGAAGTCCCTTTTGTTTTCTTCCACTAAATAAGGATACAAACCAAGTGGTCCCTGGAGAAGCTGGAGA